>PVJA010008034.1:22500-66036 GCA_004027025.1 Myocastor coypus
GAAAGGGAAACGTTAAAAAATAAGAATAAGAGGAAAAAATGGAGATTAAGTTTTTGTAAATATGGAGAAGTTGGTTTGAAAAGAGCATAGAGGAATGGGGAAAAAAAGAATGAAGCTACACAGTTACAACTTCTCTATGATTAATATAATCATTATGTACCTAAATATAATCATTATGTACCTAAAATGTGCAGATAAATAATACAAAACCAATATAGTATGATCCCTTTCATTTATAACATTTTATTAAAAATCAGTTACATGTATACACATGTACATGTAGACAAATATACATTTAATTTTGTAGGAGGAGTCAAAAGTAACTAAGTAAAGATTACTTTTTATTTTATTTGTTTATTTTTTGGTCTTGTTGAGACAGATTCTGGCTATGCAGTTCAGGCTGGCCTTGAGCTTACTTTTTTAGTCTAGGCTGGTCTCAAACTCACACCAATACTCCTGCCTTAGGTTCTCAAGTGCTGGGATTACAGGTGTGTACCACCATGCCCGGCCAGTAAAGATTACTTTTGAGCTAGGCTGTAGCTCAGTGGCTTAAGTGCCTCCTTGGAAAGTAAAAGATCCTGACTTCCATCCCCAGTACTACAAAAAAAAAAAAAGATTACTGTCGAGAAGGGTTTTGGTGGAGGTACCTAGAACATAGAAGAAGGTAACTGTTATTTTCATCTTTATATGTATTATTTCTGTTTGAATTTTCAAACCTTATACATGTTTGTATCCTGTTTCTTTTGAGATTGTGCATCTTTTTTTAATATACTTTAGTGTATATTAGTTGGACTAATGACTTTCATTTTTGGCAGATTTGTACATGGATATAACAAACTTTGATCATTTTTGTGTCTTCATTGTTACTTTGCCCTATCTTCCTTCCTAGTTTCACATTTTGGGCAATGTGAATAATATATTTTGATTATATCCATTCCCCATTATACATCCTTACAACTCCTTTGACCCTTTCCCCTGACTCTGTTCCCTTTTGTAGTAATAATCTCCTCCTTCCTTTCTGCCAACTTTTTTAGATTCCGCATATTAGGGAGAACGTCTGGCACTATCATTCTGAGACTGGTTTATTTTGCTCAACATGATGATCTCCAGACTCATCAATTTTCCTGAAAATTGACAACATTTAATTCTTAATGGCTAAAAAATGCTCCCATTAGGGCTGGCCAGATACCTCAGTGGACTAAAGTGCCTGCTTAGACAGAATGCAGCAGTGTGCCTTGCCAGCCCCATCTCTGAGGCATGCTGAGATGGTGATGGAGACTGGGTGTGGTGTCTCATGCCTGTGATCCCAGTGCTTGGGAAACTGAGTCCAGTCTGTGTAGTGAGACCATGTAGACCCTGTAGACCCTGTACTAAATACATCAAAATAACCTCCCATTATATATTTGGGAGTATTATATATAATACTGTATTACTTTATCTGCTCATCTTTTGTTAGGTCCTTGGGTTGGTTTCATATCTCCGCATTGTGCTACAATAATGAATATGTGGCTGTTCCTATAGAATGCTGGTTTTAATTGCTTTAGGTAGATACCAAGGAATAGGATAGCTGGATCAAACAGTATGTCTATTTTTAATTTTTTGAGGATTTTCCATATTGTTTTCCATAGTGACAGTACTAATTTACAATTCAACCAGTGGTGTAGAGGGTTCTTTTTTCCCTTTATCGTTGTCAGCATTTGCTATTTTTTTGTATTCTTTTTTTATAATAGTCATTCTGACTGTAGTGAGATAAAATCTGAATGTACTTTTGATTTGCATATCCCTAAAGGCTGAAGAAACTGAACATTTTTTTCATATACTTATTTCTCGTCTCTTTCTAAGAAGTATCTATTCATTTCATTTGTCTATTTATTGATTAAGCTATTTGATGTTATATATTGAAGTACAGTTAGTAAAGATTATCTCCAATATGTTTCTTCATTCTTTTAGCTATTTCCCTTACTATGCAGAAACTTTTAATACCCCGTTTGTTGAGTGGGTCTTGCTATTATTTCCTGTGCTATGGAGGCTTACTCAGGAAATCTTTGCCTGTGCCTATGGTTTCAGGTGTTTTCTCTGTGTTTCCTTTTTATTTGTTTTTGTTTTTCTATTTCAAAGTTTTCAGTCCTATACCTAGATCTTTGATTCATTTTGAATTGATTTTTGTACAAGGTGAGGAATAAAGATCTAGTTTCAATATTCTTCTGGTGAATGGCCAGTTTTCCTAGCACTATTAAAGAGACTATCTTTTCCATGGTAAATTTTTCACTTTGTTGTCCAGAATCAAATTGTTGTATTTGCTTGCATTTGTTACTATGTCTTCTATTCAGTGTCATTGGTCTATGTATCTTATTTTTATGCCAGTACCATGCTGTTTTTATAGTTTAATTTAAAATTTCCAGCTTTGCTCTTTTTTGCTTAGCATTACTTTGTCTTTTCTGGGTCTTTTGCATTCCCATACAAATTTTAGAATTGCTTTTGCTAGTTCTGTGAAGATCATTTGTGTGTTGATAGGGATTACATTGAATCTGTAGATTGCTCTTGGTAATATATCCATTTTAATGAAATTTTTTTTCTTTTTACCAATCCATGAAAATGAGAAGTCTTTCAATCTTTTGGTGTCTTCATCAACTTATTTCTTAAGTGTTCTGAAATGTTCATAAAGGCCATTTACCTGGTAGGTTAAAGTGATCCTTGTGTTGTTGTCATTGTTATTGTGTGTGTGTGTGTGTGTGTGTGTGTGTGTGTGTGTGTGTATGCGCGTGTGTGAGATGGAGGGGAGGGAAGAGCAAGGGAAGGGAGAGGGGGAGAAAAGACCTATTGTGAGTGGAATTGTTATCCTGATTTTTTTTCTCAGTTGGTCTATTACTGGTGTATAGAAAAAGTACTGATTTTTTTTTTTTTTTTTTTTTTTTTTTTTTTTTTTTTTTTTTTTTTTTTTTTTTTTTTTTTTACTGTTGATTTTTTTTATTTCCTGCTACTTTGCTGAATTAGCTGTAAAAGTCTTTCGGTAGAATCATTTATATACAGGATTAGAATTATACTGTCTGCAAACAAGGATAATTTGACTTCTTCCTTTCCCATTTGTATTCCTTTTATTGTTTTCCTGCCTAATTGCTCAAGAACTATAGTATATTGAATGGGAATTGCGAAAGTAAACGTGCTTGCCTTACTCTAATTCTAGGGAAAATGCTTTCAGTTTTTCCTCATTTAGAATGACGTTGTCTGTAAATCTGTCATATGTGACCTTTACGAATTTGGAGAATACCTAGTTTCTTAGCATACAAGGGATATTGATCTGTTGAAGGCTTTTTTTTTTTTTATGTCAGTTGAGGTGATAATGTGATTTTTATCCTTGATTTATTTATGTGACTTATTAATTTTATTAATATGCTTATTAAATCTCTCTTGCATCCCAGGAATGAAACTGACTTGTTCTTAGTGTAAGATCTAGTATCTTAATGAATTTGGTTTTAGTGTTTCAGTAAAGATTTTTGCTTCTGTGTTCATCAGGATACTGGTCTGTGGTTGCCTTTTATCATTGTTGTCTTCTTATCTGGCATTGGTTTCAGGGTGATGTTGGCCTCGTGCAATGAGTTTGGAAGTACTCCTTCCTCTTCGGTTTAATAGAATAGTTTGAGCAGCATTGGTGTTTTATAATGGTCTGATAAAATTAATGATTCTGTCTGGCCTGAGGCTTTTCCTTGTTGGGAAATTTATTTATTACTACCTTTATCTCATGGTTTATTATTATTCTTTTAGGTTTTTTTATTGTTTTGTTTCAGTTTTAGTAGGTCATATGTGTCCAGAAATTTAATTGTTTGTTCTAGATGGTTGAATTTCTTAGAAGTTTCAAAATAGTCTCTAATGTGCCTGTGAGTTTCAGCAGTTCTGTTGTAACATCTACTTTATTATTTCTATAGCGATTTTGTGTTTCTTTTGGTTAATTTGGCTAAGGGTGTATTAATCTTTTTTAGAGAACCAACTCTTCCATTTATCTACATATTGTTCTTTTATTTATCTCATTAATTTCAGCTATGATCTTTAGTATTTCTTTTGTTAAGCTTAGTTTTGGTTTGTTCTTATTTTTCTATCAGAATGAGATACATCATTAGGTTATTAATAACTATCTTTATTTTTTTATGTAGGTACTCACAGCTATAAACGTCTCTCTTGGTATTGTTTTGCTCTATATCCCAGAGATTTTGGTTTCCTGTATTTTCATTTAATTAAAGGAATTTTTAAACTTCTTTCCTGATTTCTTCAGTGACTCACTGATAATTAAAAAGTGAATTGTTAGGCCAGTGGTATACCTCAGTGGACTAAGCACTTGCTTAGGTAAGCGCAGGGACCAGGGTTCAATCTCTGGCACCAGATGCCATGCTGGCCCTGCTCCTGGACACACTGAGCCAGTGATAGAATCTGGGCGTAGTGGTGCATGCCTGTATTCCCTGCACTAGGACGACAGAAGTCAGGAAGATCACTACAAGTCTGAGCTGTGTAGTGAAGACCCTGCATACACAAAAAATAAGTAAAGTGAAATGTTCAGTCTGATGCATTTGTATAGTTTCTTTGGTTTTTCTTGCTGTTTATTTCTAGTTTTATTCCATTATGATCTGGTAAGATGCAAGAAATCATTAAGATTGATTTTTAAAATTTTTCTTAAGCAGTTTTTCTTTTACTAAAAGTACTTTGACAAGTACAAAATAACCTTGTAATCAGGATATTGTATCAGTCAATAAAAAAGGAGAAACCACTACAGTATGAGGAAATATACTTGTATATCTTTGCATTTAGTTACTGATGAATACAGACTTTTGAAGGAGTTAAATTGCTCTGTTTTCTCAGAATTTTTGTGATTCTATATTGAGATTTGTGCTGATGTTGGGATAGATTTCTCTTCTACTTTTATCTGAGGATTTATTTAATGTCTTACTTTCTTTTGAGGGATAAATCCCAGCATGCAAACCGTAACAGTGTTTTGATTATTTGATTAGAACTTTTTGTTGTTTTGTTTTTTAAGATGGAATCTTGCTATATGTTTCAGGCTGGCCTTAAATTCACTGTGTTGCCCTGACTTGCCTTCAGCTCATGGTGATACTACTGGCTCATCCTCCAGTATGCTGGTATTGGAGATGTGCATCGCCATGCTGAGCAGCAGTATTGTTGATGACACAAAAACAAAACAGTTGTCATACAATGAAAGCCAGTTAAAAGGAACAGCTATACATACCACTAGTAGAATTAAAAATCAGCAGTAATATAGAATAAACTTAAGGCCTAACAAATTTTTTTAGAATAAAAATTAATAAAAGTTAGTAATAATGGAAGGAGTATAAGGGGTAAACATTATTCTTCCTCTTTATGACTCTCTTATGGCCATTGCCTGCCCCATTACTGAGGTACAATGATAAAAATTCTGAAGTATGGTTGTTCTGTGGCTTCTGATTCCCAGTGTAAATCAATCTTAAACAATAAATCCCTTCCCAGGCCGGCTAAATAACTCAGTGGATTAAAGTGCCTGCTCAGGCAGATGTAATGACCTAGGTTCCATCCCCAGCCTGCTGTGCCAGCCCCACAATTAAGACTGGGCACAGTAGCATATGCCTGTAATCCCAGCTCTTTGGGAAGCTAAACACTGGTGGATCACTACAAAGTCTGATCTACGTAGTGTGATCCTGTAGACCCTGTAGACTCTTAGGAAAAAAAAAAATCTCAAAATGGCTCCTGATCTCACTCCTATATATGACTACCGTAGGTTCTTTAGTTAATTTCTTATCCTAAGATAGCTTTTTATGAAAAAGTAGTCACTTTCAGAGTAAAGGCTCCCTCTGTATCTGTCACTTAAAAAAATATTTAAAAAGAACAGCAATTTTAAAAAGGCTATAAGAAACAGGGAGTTAGACTGTGGAGATGGGAAGATCTGGGGGTGGAGAAAGATGGAATGGACAAGAGGGGAAGGGACTCTGTGTGTGTGTGAGCTCCCCAGTGTGTATTCATTATGTATCACAAATAATATACTAATAAAAACATAAATAGGGAACAATAATTGTGGGTATTTCCTAGGGCCAGTACTGCTTTCTCTTGTTTATCACACTGGTGCTGCTGACCATTTCCAGTCTTAAACCTGGCCTTACCTTGTGGAGCCACTTTTGGAGCAGGAATGAGAGCAAGAAGTAGTGTTCCAGGCTGCTTTGGTCTTTCCTCTGTGTTATCTTCTGTTTTTCCATGATTCTAGCTTTCATGATTGTCTGTGTTGTTTTGTCTTCTTGTAATACTAAGGGTTGAATTTAGGGCCTTTACACTGAACTATATCTTCAGTTTGGAGAGGCGGTGGGGGAGGTTTGTATGACATTTTCCAGAATTATCCCTCAGAATTTAAAAAAAAATGTTGTAGATTAGGCAAATGGCATTAGAATATTGGCAGGCAGCTTCAGGACCTATCAGGGTACCTAACGTTCTTTACTGAAGACCAGGTATGCAGGCTTGGTGCTAGCTTCCTGGACCTGCGCAGTGTATATCCACATTCATTCTTTTTATATATTTGCGTGTGTGTAAGTTTTCATTTGAAAAAATGCAGATCATTGCCAAACCGAAAGAAAAAAAAAATTGGAAATGACTACGCAGTCATGTATGAGATAAGTGAGTAGATTAAAATCAGTGACATACTGACAGTAATAAAAATGATAAATGGCAGCCTAGAAAGCACAGTAAAATGGAACTGAACTCCTCACATGAATAGACTGGTGTATCTCAGTAGTTCCTGAAGACATTGGTAAAACTGTTGACCATTTTTGCAACCTTGAATCAACCTAAAGTTTTATTAGTATACAGTATTTACTATACATCTATTTAGGAAAAGAAGAAACTTTTTACATAAACATATTTTCAGTTAGACTGTTACAGAGTTTTGATGTTCAAAAGGTACATTTCTGGGCCAGTTATTTCCCTTATTTATAAATTGCAGGGAGCACAGTACTTTAAAGAAAACCTTTTAAACTAAACCCAAATTTCAGTTGTGCAGTAAAAGAATATTTTGCAACAATTGCTTGCATAACAAAATATCAAGCTGTACCCAGTGGCAACTAACTACAGAGGCTGAAGAACCATGCATTGCCATGAAATGACCAGTGTTCAATCTGTTTTGTGAAAATAATTATTTTTTTTAATTTATAAAAACAAACCAAGATTAGAACTTGAACAGAGATAAGTATGCATTTTTATTACATAATAAAATCCAGATTTCTCCTGAAGGCAGCTAAGAACTCTTTGCTATCATAAATTTATATATATTTCACATTTCTGATAATTAATTTCTGCAACTGTTTTTGGGACTGGAGATCAAACTTATCACCTTCACTTGCCAGGCAGTTGTTTAAGCCACTGAGCCATCTCCCCAGCTTTCTGCATCTGTAAGATGAGTAAACCACAATGCTTCTAAAACTGACTTAAGGAAAAGCCTAATATTTAGAGAAATAGTGTAAAAACACAATTGTCCAATAAAATAAGTTAGGCTTAGTAGTGCGTGTACACCATTTACTGTTTGTAGCTAATAAATATACAGATATAACTCTGAATATGATAACTTCTAGATGTAATGTAAATTAGTATAAAATGCAAATCAAATAAGAACTCAAATATGAAAAATTTATTACAGATACATCTGCAATTGTACATTATTAACCAGTTTGCCCAATTCCATAAAAATTACAATATAATGAACCTACTATCAATGACAAAAATTAAAATAAATTAAACTTATATTTTTGTGACTACATAGAGATGAGTACCACTGCACATTCCATGATGAGTAAATGGAAGACACCCTCCAAGCTGGTGATTGGTAGTTTCAGTGATTGACGGTTATACTGCTGTCTATTTCCTCCATCTCTAAAAGGAAAAACTATATCTGAAGGCCTAGCTAACTCAGTGTTGCCTCTTTCTAGAAAATTCTGACAGTGATCAAACGTTTTTACTTGGATTTTTAAAAAACTTATTTATTTATGGCTGGCTCAGCCTGTTGTGGGGATGGGGCTGGCACAGCATGTGGTACCAGGATGGAATCGTGGTCCCTGAGGTTGCTTAAGCTTGCCTAAGCAGGCACTTTAGACTGCTGAGCTATTTTGCTGGCTCACTTGGATGTTTTTGAATTTGAGTACACTATAGAAACTTTTAGGAGCTCAGGGTGAACCAAAATTGGAATAATTTGCAGCCAGTTCTATTTGGTGTTGGCAAAAAGTTCAAGCTATATTTTAAACACTCTTTTCAAGTTTTGCACATAAAGGCTTCCTTCAAGAAGACCTTTATCTCCATTTCTGTCTGTAAAAATTATGTAGAACTGTATCTAAGGGACACTGTTGCTGGACAACAGTAGGCATGTGATCACTAACTGATTTCTCAACACTTGGAGGCAAAAGGCCCATGTACCTCTATGTCACAAACCTTTCAGGGAAAATTATAAAAACAATGAAAATCAAAATATACTTAAATAAAATATTCACATAGGGGGTCTGGCAGGATGGCTTAGTGGTCTAAAGCGCCTGCTTAGGAAAGCTTAGGTGGCTTCAGGGACCTCGGTTCGATCCCCAGCACCACATGCTGTGCCAGCCCTGCCCTCAGGGCAGGCTGAGCAGGCTATAAAAATAAATAAATAAACAAACAAAAGTTCTGAAACAAGAAAAAAAATAAAATAAATAAAATTCTTTAAAAAAATATTCACGTACTTTTTTATTTTGTTTCACCTGTAAAATAAAACATCAATATATATTTAATGACTAGGAAAACAAGTAAACAAAAGAATAATTTGTCATAAAAAGACTCAAGGATATTTTGTAGACCTGAGATGAGTGTTTAAACTAGTGTTTAGGAATTAGTGGGATCTGCCTCAGTGTATCTACTTTTCCCTTTAAAATATCTCTAATCTGTTTTTACCTTTTTCCTTGCAAAAAAAGGTTGATTTTCAGGGCCAATGAGATAGTTCAGCGGACCAAAGTGCCTGCTTAGGTAGAGCACAGCTGTTGGGATTCAATCCCTGGCATACGATGCTGGTCCTCCCCGCCCCCCTAGGACACACTGAGACTGCAGTTGAGACTGGATGTGGTGGCACACCTATAATCCCAAAACCAGGGAGGCTGAAAATAGGAGAATCACTATGACCCTGATCTATGTAATGAGACCCTGGAGACCCTGAAGACCCTGTACTAAGTACATTTTTTTAAAAAGTTGATTTTGAAATTTGCTTGTTCTCCTATATATGACATTGCCCAGTTCTAGTCAACAAGAAGATAGGGATGAAACACACACATATACCCTTTAGAGACAGACAGATACAATACTACCTGGAGCAAAGGAGGCAAGAAAATGCATCATTATTGTGGATAATTGTATTATTCAGCTAAAATCAAGTATTCTGTGATTAAAAAAGGAGAAAATATCTTATAGGCCGTATGATTTTTAATTTGACAGTATTTGTTGTATTACACAGTGTTGTCTTCAAATTAGTTATTTAGATTATCAGATATAAGCATGCAGAATTAGAAAAAGAAAAAAGAGCTATAAGAAATTAAGATGAAAATAAAAAAACTTTAAACATTAACTTCTTTCTATGGACCAACAGAAACAGCATAAAGAATCTAGGGACTGGGCATGGTGGTGCATGTTTGTAATCCCAGCACTCAGGAGGCTGAAATTAAGAGGTTTTCAATGAGCTTAAGGACAGCCTGGGCTATATAGTGAGCTCTGGGCCAGCCTGAACTACATACCAAGATCTTGTCTTAATAAACAAAACAAAGCAAAACAAAACAAAATATGATTAAAAAAAGTATTTGGAGAGAGTTGTAAAACAAGATTGGGGTAAACGTTGATAACTTTTGAAGCTAGATGGTGGTTATGTGGGATAGTCTGTCTTTGAATATCTCTATTTTAGAAAAATCTATGTATAGAGTACATAATTCTGATTAGACTATGAAAGAGAAGATAAAGAATATATTTGAAGAGATAAAAAATTGAAACTGAGGAAAGATATAGACTCTTAATTCAAGAAGCATAACAAATACTGTACCAATATGATAAAAGAAAATCAGATACAAAAATCTCAGAGTTAAACTTCAGATGACCAATTAATTGATCAATAAGATCTTTAAGCCTGAAGAGATGAAAAGGCAGAATATTTTCAAAGAAATACTATCAATTTTTCAACAGTAATAATAGAAGCCAGAGATAATTTGATGATACTATCTACATGTTGAAAGAAAAGAATTGTCTACATAGAACTGTATGTTCATTGAAAATATCTTTCAAGAATGAGGACAAAAATAATTTGTCCGGACAATTAAGTTTAGTTCATTGCTAAAGAAATTCCTAAAACATAATTTAAAATGAAGGAAAATATTCTCTTCTATACTCATTAGAAGATCAAAAATTCAAGAAAAAAACAAGCATCATGGTATGTTTCTGTAATCCCAGAGACTTTAGGGGTAAGCTTACAAATTAAAGTCTACTCCTGACACTTTATTGATTTAGTGAGACCCTATCTCAAAACTTTAAAATAAAATAAAATAAAAAGGGTCTGGGCATTGGAGCTCAGTAGGAAAACTCCAGGTACAATCCCCTATGTCACATAAAGAGAAGAGGGGAAAAAAAGAAAGAACGAAATTAAAAGAAGGGAAGGAGGGAGACAGGAAGAGGGGCCAGAGCCAGGGAGATAGCTCAGCAGCACAAGTGCTTACTTGGAAAGCTCCATCCAGGTCCTGAGGTACCAGAAAAAGGGAGAGAGGTAGAGAAGGAGAGTGGCAGGGAGGAAGACAGAGACTGAGACAGAGATAGTGAGAGTAGAAAAGAGGAGAGGAAAGGACAAATAGGGTGAGAAAGACAGGCATCGTCATTTAGAACTGTGGTCCAAGTACCCTGGGAGCCTGAGCTGGAGGATTACAAATTAGAAGCCAGTGTTAGCAATTTAACAACTTACTTAGATTCTGTCTAAAAAGTTGTTAAAGGAGAGGCGAATATAGCTCACTGTTAAAGGCTCTGGATTCATTCACCCCCCAAAAAAGGCAAGTCAGAATGCAGTTCATGAAAGAGAAATCATATAATGACAGGAAATAAACAGTAAAAATGTAAAGCAACATTAATATCTTACAATGAAATAAAATAGAAGATTAAAATATATGACAATAATATAAGTGGAAGAGGAATAATTATAATAATGATGTAGTCTAGGTTCCTTGTGTTATTAAGATGTTGTAATATTTAGAACAAGTAAAAGAAATGTAATATATAGCTTCCTAACTAAAAGAGAGAATCAAGCTCAATTTAAAAAAAAAAATGATGTTAAAAAAATGATGTAATAAAAGTCCCAAAAGGACAGAAATAAATTTCAGAGTAGCTGAAATAAATGGAAAGCATGAAGTGATATAGTACATTTAAGCTCAAGTTATTTCCATTCTATTTGGATTAAATGCTTCAATTAATAGTCAAAGATTATTAATCTGGATTTGAAAAGATGTAACTATAAACTTCTAAAAAACAGATATATAAAGACCAGAATCTGGGTGTTTATGTCACATACTTGAAATCTCAGCACTCTGGAGATTGAGGGAGAAAGATCATAAGTTTGAAGCCAGCCTTCAACTTAGATGGTAGATTACATAGCTACCCGTGCAATCAATCAATTCAAAACCGGATTTATCCTGAAAAGGCAAACCAGAAGAAAACCAAAGTAGTCATATAATATGAAATAGTGGTTTTAAGGTAAATGTGTTACTACGTATAGAATTGATCATTTCATCATGATAAAAAGTTCATCATGATAAAAGTTCACTTATTATAATACAGTTCTTTGTTTTTTTGATATAGACTAAAAATCATTAAAGTTAAAAATTAAGTTAAAAATTTTGACCTAAAATATACCTCCCTCCCTTCAATATATTTTTTAAAGAATTTTTTATTTTATTTATTATTATTTTTTTCTTGTTTCAGAACCCTTGTTTGTTTATTCATTCATTTTCATGGCCAGCTCAGCCTGCCCTGAGGGCAGGGCTGGCACAGCATGTGGTGCTGGGTATTGAACCGTGGTCCCTGAAGCCGCCCAAGCTTCCCCAAGCAGGCGCTTTAGACCACTGAGCCATCCCGCTGGGCCCCCTTTCAACATATTTTGACCTTCCTAAACACATTTGAACTACAGGATTTACTTTTTATTAAAAAATAACCATATTCTGGGCTTCACAGGAGTGTCAAACCTTTTGGTTTGCATGGGCCACCTTGAGTGAAGAGGAACTGTTTGGAGCTATATACAAAAAATATGTAATATAGTTAATGTATGTAAATAATAAAACTCTTTTAAGTATTTATTATAATCTTATAGACTGTGCCTGTAAAGCAAGCCTTCCAAGCTGTTAGTTCATATTATATTCTTCACCTACAGTGCAGTTAACCTAGAAATCAATAGCAAAACAATAACTAAAATAAGCCTATATATTTGAATGTTTATATTTTATGGAACCAGTAATCAAATAAGTTAGAATATAACCTGTAATAAGTCCAGCAAAAATGTTTTACTTTACTACTTGCTGTGCTGATGAAGAATTTAAAATCACCTTAAAGTCAAATCATTTCTGAAAGCTCTGTGTTTGCCTTAAACTTCTTACTTGGCACTGTTATTTAATATAAGTCCAAACTCGAAAAACTTGAAAAGCAAGCCTGACATGTTTGAACTTGGAGAAGAATCTCAAAAACAATCATAGTACAGTTGCGTTAATGGAGTAGCTGTATATTATAAAACACCTTAGTATTCCTCTTAACTGTATTTTGATAGCATTTAAGCAAGAGTGTAGTATATATTTCCATTGACACACATTCTCTAACCACCTGTGTACAGAGGACTAAACTACCATGGGACATGTAAATTCTTTAATACCTGGATTAAGAGTTGTAATCAGGGGATTAATACATATACTGTGTGTTGGCTTTATTAGTGCCATTATTATCAAGGCTGTGTAAACTTTTTCTTTGCAAACCTGCATAATAGCTAGATCATCTCACTATATGTTAAATTTGTAGCCCAGGAAACTTTTTGCCTTTAAAAAAACTTTTATATTTTCCATTCAGCATAGTTTTTCAGAAAGAAGATTTTCACTAGATAAATTTCTCTAATAATTGTCTCTCTGAAAAGCAAAGCCACAGAATTAAAAAATACATTATGAGTAAATTAATTCTTGTGAATGTACATCTAAAAAACTTTTGAGTTTCTCATATAGATAAATCATGCGATAGTTAAGCATGTTTATCTGATTTATTTCACTTAACTTTATGATCTCAAAATGCATCCTTTTTCCTATAGTGACTCATGTTTATTCTTTATAGCAGAATAGTACTTCATTATAAATAAACACCACATATTTTTGTTCATTCATATATCAATGGGCATATAGGCATCTAAGATTTAGCTATTATGAATTGTGTTTGCTTTGCTGTAATATGATGTTTTTAACTTGTTAGGAAGCTGTGTAAAAAGGTAATGGCTGGATCAAATAGAATTTCTAGTCTTAGTTTTTTCAGGAATCTCCATACTGATTTCTATAGTGGTTGTACTAGTTGACATTCCTATAATGTAAAAAGAGTTCCTTTTTTTCCTGTAGCCTTTCCAAAAGTTGTTATTATTTGATTAATTGATGCTATCCATTCTTTAGTTAGGTGGAATCTCAGTGTTGTTTTAATTTGTATTTCTTTTGTGGCCAGAGATGTTTAACATTTTTTTATGTATTGGTTGTTTATACTTTTATTAAACAGGGTCTTTTCATTTTAGTGCCCCCTCCCCTTTGACAGCATGTTCTATTTGGGGGTATTTTTTTAGTTCTTTAATGTAGTTTATTAGACCGCTTTCTATGATGTGGCTAGCAGAAATTTTTCCCATGGTATAGGTTGTCTCTTCGTGTTATTGGTTATTTTGTTGTGCAGAGCTTTTTAATTTGATATGATCACATTTGATGAATTTTGATGTCATTAGTTTTGCAGCTGCGGTTCTGTCCATAAAGTCCTTGCCTATCCATATATTGTCTAAGATTTATCTATTTTATCTTGCAGGAGATTGAATATTCTGTTTAAACATTTAGATCTTTGATCTATTTTGGTATTAGTTTAATACATAGTGAAAAATATGCTTCTAGAGTCAACCTTTTGCATATGGATGGCCAGTTTTTTAAGCATCATTTACTAAAGAGGCAATCTTTCATCCAATGTATATTTCTGATCCTTTTGTCAAAGTGTGCTTAAGATGTTTCTGCATTTTCTAATTGGTTCCATTATCTACACGTCTGTTTTGTGCTAGTATCATACTGTCTTTAAATCCTAGTTTTGGAATTTAACCAATATCCAGGATTGTGATGCCTCCTGCTTTGCTTTTATTACCCAGGCCTGCTTTTGTTGTCCTGCTCCTCTTCTGGTTCCCTCTATTTCTATAAAGGATGATGTTGGTATTTTGATTGAGGTTACATTGAATTTGTGTATCAGTTTTGGAAGTATGGCTATTTTGACTATATTTGTTCACTCTGTCCAGACAAGACAGGATATTTTTGCATTTTCTGATGTCTTTTTCAATCTTCTCTTTCACAGTACTATCATTTTTATTGTATTGTAGGGGTCTTTCACTTATTTGTTTAGGTTAATTCTTATTGCTATTGTGAATGGTACTGTTTTCCTAATTTCTTTCTCAGTGAGTTCATTATCAGTGTACAGGACCACTGTTGAATTTTGTATGTTGACTTTGTATCCTACTACATTGTAGAATTTGGTTATAAATTCTAGGGGTCTTTTGGTGAAATTTTTGGCTCTTTGTGTGGATCGTATCATCTGCAGTTAGTGATAATTTTATTTTATATATACCTATTTCTTTCTGTTGCCTGATTACTCTTTCAAGTACTATATTGATTTGTGGTCACATCTAATTTTATGATTTAAAATGCTATTAGAAGCTAGGCCTGTAACTCCAGCAGTTAGAAGGTCAAGGTAGGAAGATCTTTATATGAAGAATGAAGCCAGCCAATGCTACATACTAAATTCAAGAACTACATAGCAAGCCGGGCATGGTGGCGCACGCCTGTAATCCCAGCTCTCGGGAGGCTGAGGCAGGAGGATTGGTGTGAGTTCGAGACCAGCCTGAGCTACAAAAGTGAGCTCAAGGCCAGCCTCAGCTGCATAGGGAGACCCTGTCTCAAGAAGAACTACATAGCAAGACTTTTGTCTCAAAAAGCAAACAAACAAAAGTTAAACAAAATCCTGTTTATATATTTTAAACTTGTATTTGTAGCACCACCAACCTTTCTCTGAATTCTGGCTAATGAATATCTCAGCATGTGATAAATAAGCTCTAAATTTTCCTTGCCAACTTCCTATTTCTCCCTGGTTTTCCCCATGTCAGTAAAAGGCACTGCCATTTATCTAGTTACACAGAAAACTTGAGACTTTTTTCCTCCTATTTCCTATAGTAGCTATCCAAGTTCTGATAAATTTTTATGTGATTATGGAAATAGTCTATATCTTGCTAGTATAGTATCCTCTGCCATATGTAGTGGTTAAACATTTTAAAATGTGTTTTAGTTTACCTAAACAACTTAGTTAAAATTTTCAGATTTTATTCACTTGTGACTGCTGAATTCCACATTGAAGAGCACATGCAGGTTAATCCATTAGTAAATCCTATAAGCTCTGTCCTTAAAAATAAAATCTAAACCTCACTACTACTTATCCTTTCTCCTACTCTGATGATAGTTCCTCGTTGCTGGTCTCTTCTAGCTTCCCAGCTTTCCTGTCAGCTTCTATTATTCCCCCACATAAAGTCTATTTTCTGCCCAGTAGTTAGAAACTTTCAAGTCTTGAATTTTGGTATCTTAAATATAAAAGAATATATCAATCATTTCTAATCTTATTGGTCATAGTAATAAGATGTACAATAACCAACACTTGACTACTAATGTCAAATTTAACCATAATTCTTCTGCCTTGTCCATCTGTGTGTGATTCCTCAAAGTTGTTATTCAATTCTTTTATTTTGTATGAGCCCCTTAGGTCATGTTTTTCCTAAACTTGTACAGTATCATTATTTTGTGTGGCTAAGTATGTTAATATATTTTTCACTGTAATGTGTATGGTCCAATGCTTTAAATGGATGTTGTTTCCTCAGCATTGTTTCTAATATGTACCTGATATTGCAAATGGCTGTAATATATTCCATTTTTCACTCTATAATATTTTATTACAGTTTTATCTGTTTGCCTTATGACAGGTAAAGATTTTCTCCTCATATTTCTGCAATTAGAAATTTTGTTGCTAGGGCTGGTGGTATAGCTCAATAAACTAAGCACTTGCTTAGATAAGCACAGGGGCCAGAATTCCATCTCTGCAAATACATGCTGTGCTGACTCCACCCCCAGGTACCCCGAGTCAGCGATGAAGTCTCAGCATGGTAGCATGGTAGCATATACCTGTAATCCCAGAACTAGGAGGCAGAAATCAGTAGGATCACTATGAGTCCAAGCTGCATAGTGAGACCCTATAGGGGGTGGGGGTTGTTGCTGTGATTTTTTTTTTTGGGGGGGGGTTGGTTACTGGTAATTGAACTTAGCACTTTGTGTTCACCAGGTAGGCACTGCGCCACTGAGCTATGTCTTCAGCCCTGTGAGTATTCTTTATAGATATATTTGTATAAGGATTTTTATGGAATTCTGTTTCTCAACTTCAAGTGAGGAGGTTTTTTTAATTAAAAGTAATTAAGTTTATTGGTACATTTTAGGTATACATGATGAGCATATTGATCATAGGAATTGTGTACCTGTTCATAATACATCCAATTCTTTTTTCCCCTAGTCTCCTACCCTCCTTTCAACCTCTCTCCTCCACCTCATTTACAAAAGATTTGTTCCTCTTATTTCCTTTTTTTCTTGCCCCATTATTCCTTTCCTTTTACTCTCTTCCTAGTTCCCCTTCACATGTGAACATATTCCTAATATTTCATAATATTAATTATACATTTTAGTTCTGGTTTCTCACATCAGAGGAAAAATTGAAGTATTTGTATTTGTGTGCAGTTTATTTCACTTCAGAGTATGGTCTCAAGTACCTAGGTAGATGGAGCATGTCCATCTACCTAGAAATGCCTCAGATTTATCCTGCTTTATGGCTGAGTAGTACTTCATTGAAAAAAAAATCCATATTTTTTTTTTATCCATTCATCAGTTAAGGGGCATTTGAGCCGTTTCCAACATTTAGCTGTGGCAGACTATGCTGATAAAAACATGGGTGTGCTTATATTGTTGGTATGATTGATGCCTTTTAATTCTTTCAAGAAGGTAGCGAAAAGGGAATATCTGATCCTTACAAAACCTCTAGTCTTATTTTTTTGAGGAATCTCCACGTGTTTACTCACAGTGGCTACATCAGTCCCCACTCCCACCAACAGAGAAGAAGGATTTCCCTCTGGCATATACATCCTCTCCAGCATTTGTTATTCATTGGCTTCTTGATAACAGCCATCCTTTCTGGAGTAAGATCAACTCTCATTGTTTTAATTTGCATTTTTTTGAATTACCAGTGATATTGAACACTTTCTCATATATTTGCCATTTGTACTTCTGAGAATAGTTTGATTTCAGGATTGAAATATGGGGGTCAGATTTTGTTGAGTTCTTTATAAATGCTAGATTTTAGTGCTTTTCTGAGAAACAGCTGTTTTGTTTTGTTTTTTTTTTTTCCCCCCAGAGATGTGGGTGATTTTTAAAAATGTATGTATGTATGTATGTATGTATGTATGTATTTATTTATTTATTTATATGCTGATGCTTTTTAAGACAACATACCAGATGCTGATTCTCTGTGATAATTCCTATGCACTTAGAGATTTTTCATAAAATCATTGTCTATTTATTTATTTTTATGGCCGTCTCAGCCTGCCCTGAGGGCAGGGCTGGCGCAGCATGTAGTGCCGGGGATCGAACCGCGGTCCCTGCAGGTGCCTAAGCTTTCCTAAGTAGGCGCTTTAGACCACTGAACCATCCTGCCAGGCCAAAATCATTGTCTATACTATTGTCTTCAAAAGTTCTCTATAGGGCAGGGAATATAGCTCAGCAGCATAAGCGCCTCCCTGGCAAGTATAAAGTTCAGAGTTCCATCCGCAGTACCACCAAAAAACAAACAAACAAACAGAAAAAGTTCTGTATAAAGAACATTTAGTGTGTTTTAATATTTAGATCTTTGTGCTATTTCCATTTTAGTGCATAGTAAAAGATACTGGCAAGTTATCATCTTCAGGATATGGTAAGCCAGTTTTTCCAGTAGTATTTTATTTTGTTTTATTTTATTTTATTTTATTTTTTATTTTATTGACATTTTGAGACAGGGTCTTGCTATGCAGTTCAGGCTGGCCTTGAGCTCACTGTTGTAGCCCAGGCTGGTCTTGAACTTGCATTGTTCCTCCTGCCTTAGCCTCCCAAGTGCTAGGATTACAGGTGTACACCACCACACCTGGCTTCCAGAAGCATTTTATTAAAGAGGCTATTGTTCTTCTAGTGAAGGATTTAAAATTTTCCTTGACTTGAAATTATACTAAAAAACTACTGTGACAGAAAACAAAACAAAATTGAAAAATGAGCATGATACTGCAAAAAACAGACCCAAGGATCAATGTAATTTTTGGGTTCTTCCAAGGAGTACATGTCATCTGCAAATAATGGTAATTTAACTTCATTTTTTCTTATTCTTTTTATTTTTTTCTCATCAAATTTCTGAGGCTGTCTCCACTATATTGAAAAGAGAGATAACAGTGAACATCTTTGTCTTCTTGCTGATTTTAGAGTGGAAGTTGCCAGTCTTTGTCCATTTTATATGTTGTTAGATGTTGGTTTGCCATATGTTTTTTATCAGTTTGAGATAAAGACTATCAATTCCAATTTTCTGTAGAATTTTTATCATGAATGAGTGCTGTACTTTGTCAGACACTTTCTGTATGCTGGACTTTGCCAGACACTTTTTCTGTATCTGTTGAGGTGATCATATGTTTTTTGTCCTTGGCTCTGTTAACATGGTGTGTTACATTTCTTGATTTGGATATGTTGAGCTGTTGATACATTCCTGGGATAAATCCTGCTTGGTCATGGTGTATAATCTTGATAATTTGCTATGTTCTGTTGTTTATGAGTATCTCAGAATTTTTGCATCTGTGTTCATTAGGCAAATTGGTCTGTAATTCTCTTCTTTAGTTGGATCTTTCTCTGATTTTAGTGTCAGGTTAACGCTTGTATCAAGGAATAAATTGGAGAATGTTTCTTCCTATTCATTTTTTTTGGTATATAAAAAAATATAAACCATTTATTTACATTTTATTTACTTTCAAAGGATGAATAACATGAAAAATATTTAGGAAAGTAGCAGTCTCATTTCACTTAATCCACTTATAATTTTTTTTTTTTTTCACAAAAACAACAAATATTTAACTTACAAGTACAGGGCCCAAGGTACCCAAAGAATTTCTCAAGTTTAATCTTCCATCTTTAGCAGACACTGAAGTTAGACCATTGTAGATAGATGCAAATCTACTCACAAGTAAATGTCAAATATAAGAGAGGCAATTTTAATAGAATCTGTCACAGCACCCAACAAATCTGCAATAAAAGGCACAGCCAGCACAATGCAGGACATTAACAATTCTCTGATGTAACACTGAAGAGTGGAATTCACACAGGAGGACTCACAGTTGGTTATTAGGTCACCAGCATCGCAGTTACCAAAACCCAGTGTCTTTCTTATTCAAGTACTTACACTATTCTAAGACTTGGATATAACAAAAACATCAATAACTAGGATAGACACATAATTATTTTACAAACAGCATAGAAAAACAAGTAAAGACATTTTTAAAAAATATTTTTACAACTTTAGGGTTTTTTTTAAAAACAGTTCAAACCTGTTAATATTACCATAATGTGTATAATTCAATATAACTGTAAAAATCAAAGTATTATAAAAATACTGACAATGGCTCAATATTTTAAAAAGTCAGATCATCAGTAGTCTGTGTTTTATGCTTTTCTCTCTTCCACCTCTATTCACTCAAAACATCAATCACCAGAGGTCTCTAAACTGTTGCAGTAGAGGTCTCACATCCGAAAACTTCGAGTTCTTTGAAATGGCTGGAAAGGGTTTTTCAGTACCTGCATGAACAGCTGTGGTTTGGGTTTCATTTTTTCAGAAAACAGAAATGCTTCACTTTCTGGAGTAGGAAATCGTTTGTGGTAGACTTCAGGATATGATTTCTGAAACTGCTTCAGTTTTTTCTTTTTCTCCTTACTGGAGAGCTTGGTGTCTGCTATAACTTCCTCTAGCAAGGCCGCCAGAGGCTCCTGCGAGCCGTGTGTTTTTTGGTATTCAAATTCCTCAGGACTAATCTGATGGCAAAATGAAGGAGCAGATAAAGTGATATCCATATCACCTCCCGGGTATTTTATCTAGACTCTTCATAGATGAGCCACACGCTCTTCTATAGAAGTCTGCAAGGCCAAAGGGACTTTCAGAATTTACTGGCAATTGTCTATCAAAAACGTCACCAACCGAGCAGCTAATAACTCATCCAAGTCTACCACATCCTTGGAGCACAACATGCAGTGGGAAAAGGTCTGGTCCATCAGTGTCCATGTGCCAAAACCATCACACAGCGGTGGAATTTCTTTGTTTAGGCAGATACTTGCCATCATCTTCATTGGCAGCTGTAACTTTCTCCTAGTCTCAGAAGGCAGGAGGGGGCAACAAATCTGAAATGCTTCAACTGCCATTTTCTCTTTTGGCAACAAACCCAACACACTGACAAAAGCTTCAAAAAGGTGACATGTAAGCAGTGGCTCCTTCAAGTGATTGTAATAATCCGCTGTTGTTTTAAACACATCCTTTTCAAATCCCAAGTACATTGGCTGCTTCAACTCTGAACAGCTGGACCAGTTTGCCAAACACTTCATAGCTGACAGTACCCAATGAGGAAGTTCTTTGGACTTGTTGTCCAGGATGACAACGCCCTTCTTGCTAACACTATAGACATTGTAGATGATGAACTTGGGGTTGATGAGCTTGGTGTTTAAGACTTCTTCTAAGGAATCCAGGCCAAGGATTTTCTGTAAATACAATAAGGTCACGGACTTCCATATTTCTTCCACATGGGCCTCTGTCAGCTGATTGCAGTGGACCAGGTGGCAAGCCTACACCTCACCGATGGTGATGCTGTGACGTTTGACCCACATCTCCGAATTCGTCACAACTGGCCTCACTGGGATGTTCTCTTATAAAATGCCTGGTGGAGAATCGTTCCAGTCTTGGAATTTATTAACATCCCTTTGGCATGGGAGTTTCTTCGGATATGGTTTCAGCGGTGAGGAAGGAGGAAATCTGTATAAGTGACAGTTGTCTTCAAAATCTTCCTGACCCCATTTGCCCTTGGTGTCTTCAATAACGTGATTATTCAGGAATTTTTTCAGCAGCTGGACCGTTTGTTTCCGAGTTACCTCCAGGCTGAAGTTCTGACTGCACCACAGCAGCCCATGTAGCCAGTCCTCTGCCTCCCCCGTGGTGAAGCACTGCTCATAGCTCTTGAACCAGCAGTGGTGTCGCTGCAAGGACATTCTGGTTCAAAACAGCTCCATGGTTTCATTCCACAGCTTAGTGGCCTGGTACAGCCCAGGCCCCACAAGGCGGTGCTCCATGGCCGGCTCCTGGCTGCCCCTGCAGCAGAGCCAGTGCCCTCCATTCATTTTCATTAAAGAATGTAAGAAGTAATGATGCTAGGTCTTCTGTAAATTTATTGGAGAATTTGCCAGTGAATCTATCAGAGCCTGAACTTTTCTTTGTTGGTAGAGTTTAATTATATCTTCGATTTTACTCATGGATAGTGATTTATTTAAAATTTCTGTCTTTTTGATTCAGCTTTGGTCATTCATATGTGTCTAGAAATCCGTTCATTTATTCTCCATTTTCTATCTTCCTAGAATACCAAGTTCTCAAAGTAGGTATTGATGATCTTCTGGATCTCTGCCAGATCTTTTGTGATTCACTCATTTCTTTCCTAATTGCTTGGATTTGAGCCCCCTTCTTTTAAAAATAGGGTTGGCTAAGAATTTGTTGATTTTATTTATTCTTTCAAAGAAACCAACTCTCTGATTCATGATTCTTTGTGTTGTTTTCTTAGTCTCCATAGTATTAATCTCTGGTCTGCTCTGTATAATTTTCTTACCCATAGGAGCTTTGGACTTCACTTACTCTTCTTCTAGAAACTGGAGATTCAACATTAAGTTGTTTATTTGAGCTTCTTTGATTGCCTAGTGCTAGTATTTAATTATATAAATGACCATTGTTGGACTGTTTTGTGTCCCATAAATTCCAATATAATTTATTGGCATGGTTTAATTGTAGAAAATGTCTAATTTCTTCTTTAATTTGATTTGCGACCCATTGGTTAGTGGGTGCTATTTAATATCCATGTGTTTATTATCTTTTGGATTCTTTTGCCATCGATTACCAATTTCATTGCACCGTGGTGTGATACTATTTTGGGATAATTTTAATTCTTTTGCGCTTATTTAAGCATTTGGTTAGAGCTAGAATGTGATTTGTTTTGGTGAATGTTCTGTGTGCAGTTGAGAAGAATGTCTATTCTGATGTAGGGTTCAACACCGTGAATATACATCAGCTAGGTCCGTTCAAAAGTTTGGTTCAGTTCTTGTATTTCATTGTTGACATTTTTGTCTAGTTAATCTGTATATTTGTTATAATCAGGCATTGTAACAAATATTCTCAAATGGCACCTTTTAAAAGCTTTGCCTACTTAATAGGAATCATTTCTCCTTTTCCAGTTAGTGTATCCTACCTACAACTTGTATCAACCTTTTTTTTTTTTTTAAATTACTGTTTGAGTGCCATGAGCTCAGGGACTCTGTCTTCTTCAGTTCTTTGTCCTGAGAGCCTAGCATGGGTACTTAGCAGTTGGTTGGTGTCAGTAAGTATTTTTGAATGAGTATATAAATGAAATGAGAAAAGGAAATAAGTTTAGAAAGAAGCCAACATAGTAAAGGAAGCTAGAGAAGGAGATGGAAGAGTATAGAAACAAGAGTTTGAGGTCTCTGCCCTTAATAGAGTGTAAGTTCATGGGTAAGAAAATTATTTTGATTTAGATACACTTGAGTTTTAGCTTTTGTCTTTTTTTATTATTACTTGTAATAAGAAATACCAATGCAATAGTTTCAAAACACATTTAGTAGTACATTGATACAATGCATACCATTGTCTTCATAGTAGTTATTCAGAGCACAGGGTATAGACATGATAATTTTTCTAATCATTATTGGTACAAAAAAATTCTCATTGAACTAAGAGAAAGTAGTTGTATACGTAGTCCAATATTCCATAATCACAGTGGGTTATTATTAGAACTGGCAATGTTAAAAGTACCTATGTTATAGAGTAATAGTATCACTAAGCTTCTTTTCTGGAGGGTTAAGAATGTAAGTATACAGGCCAAAAATTAGAGACAAAGAAGAGCTACAAGGATTGCCAATATTTTGACCCTAGCCCTCCAAGGTCAATGAGGACTCAGGACATCAAAGAACCTGTGCTGTAACATCCTATAACTCAGTGGTTTCCCAAATTTTCTGTTCAAGGAGATTATGGGACCAAAGAGGAAAGGGATTGACAGCGTATAGAGTACCTAAAGAGAGTCACCTAGTGAGAAAACACTTGCTCAAGCTTTCACGGAGAGCAAACTGGTCAAGTAGTGGCCATGACTCATCCAAATGGCTGACACTGACAACAGTTCTACAAAGCACTGTCCACGGTTTCAGAGTAAATCCTGAGGGGATTACTCTTGAGAGACACTTTTAGGCACGGACTCGAAGACTTTGAGACTGAACCACAAGAGACTATTGCATATATGTAAAAAGAACACCTGGCACTTAATTCTGTCACAAATATTATAAATTCTATTCTATTCTATTCTATTTCTATTCTACATACACATACTGGAATTTTGTGCTGACAATATCTGAAAATCTGAAAGTTCCAAAGACAGTGGTAGTTTCCAACAGCTAAGGATCCTGAAAGCTTTTAAGAAAATCATGCAGGGGCCTGGCAGGATGGCTCAGTGGTCTAAAGCGCTTGCTTGGGAAAGCTTGGGTGGCTTCAGGGACCACGGTTCGATCCCCGGCACCACATGCTGTGCCAGCCCTGCCTTTGGGGTGGGCTGAGCCGGCCATAAAAATGAGTGAATAAACAAACAAATGTTCTGAAACAAGAAAAAAAAAATAAATAAATAAATAAAAAATTCTTAAAAAAAGAAAATCATGCAATAGGAGCTATGCCCCGCACCTTCCATCCGCTTTCATCATTTGTTTTGGTAGCTCATCATACCCCCAGTAGCCAGCATGGTAAAGCAGATGGAAAGCAAAGATGCCTTTCAGGAAGCCCTGGCTGCTGCAGGAGATAAACTTGTAGTTGATTTCTCAGCCATGTGGTGTGGGCCTTGCAAAATAGTTGCCTTTATTTCATTCCCTGTCTGAAAAATATTCCAGTGTGGTGTTCCTTGAAGTAGATGTGGATGACTGTCAGGATGTTGATGCAGATTGTGAAGTCAAGTGCATGCCAACCTTCCAGTTTTTTAAAAAGGGGCAGAAGGTGAGTGAGTTTTCCGGTGCTAATAAGAAGCTTGAAGCCACCATCAATGAGTTAGTGTAATCGTGTTTTCTGAAGAATGTAACTATCAGCTGTTTAAAACTTCTAATATTTTTAATTTACAAGAAAATAAGTATGGAAACTATATATCCAACTGCCATCTGATTATAAATGACAATAAAATATTAATTCTACCCTTTAAAAAAAAGGAAAAAAATCATGCAGTAGAGAAATTTGGCACAGAGCATCTTACCTTGGTTTATCTAGGTCTATTTTTCTATGAAGCAAATGTTGCTACTGACGTTTGGCAGAAGTTTCCTTTGTATAATAATTTCTTATGTTGATAAGATACTCTATAGCCTCTGAAACACTTGCTCTTGTCACCATTTAACAAATAAGCTGAGCTCAAAGTCATATTTATCCTATTACATGTAAGTGTGGCATATTTCAAGCAAATATAAAATTTAAAACAGACTCACTGATTTGGTACAAAGAGTCTTCTAGTTACAAAATAGGTCTTAGAAACCTTTCTCTAAATTGTAAAGTCTGCACTCAAAGTTTCTACATTATCCTATATTATGCTAGAACCAACCTTGGAGAACAGAGGACTATGATCTTGATAAGCCACTATGGATATAAGAAAACAAAAATAAAGGTTACATGTTTAGACTAAAACTCTATGGTAAAGAAGTTAACTAAGTGAAAAAAAAAATTGATTTTCACATAGGCATTTGTTAAAGAGAGTGTTTTTTGTTTTTGTTTTCTTTGTACTTAAAAAAAAAAAAAAAAAAAAAAGTTATGTATTTGGTCCAGGGTCTCACTATACAAGTTGGACTCCTAGTGATCTTCCTGTTTTTAGCCTCCTCAGTGGATTTTAGGTGTGTGCCACCATGCCTGGACTGGAAGTAGCTTACTTTAAATTGGGAGTTTTGTCCTTTATTTTGAGATTTTTCTAAATTTTATCTCCATTTTTGTATTAGCAATTTGAGGAGTAATCGGCAGGATGGCTCAGTGGTCTAAAGCGCCTGCTTCGGAGAGCTTGGGCGGCTTCAGGGACCACGGTTCGATCCCTGGCACCACATGCTGCACCAGCCCTGCCCTTGGGGCGGGCTGAGCCGGCCATAAAAATGAGTGAAGAAACAAACAAAGGTTCTGAAATAAGAAAAAATAAAATAAAATATGTTGGTGAACCTGAAGACAAATTATATCATTTTATACTTACACATTTCACTGTCAACACAATATGATACCTTAAAATATCTTCTTAGAAAATATAGTTTCTGTACTATTATTATTCTATGTATAATAAAACTGGCAAAATAGTGCTAATAGCTGTTTGAGGTTATATGGTACGGAGTTGACTTTTTTAGTTCTGTGTTCAGTTTTTCCATATAAACTCATCTAAGTACAATTTTTTATAGAAAAGGTTTATTTTCCTTATTTTTTTCATTTAAAAATTACTTTAATAAAGAGCAATGAGACAGTTTCACAACACATTAGTGGGACAGCCACAATAATTAATACAATGCACGTTGTTGTGTTCATAATAGTTGTTCCAACTATAAGATATAGACATAATAACTTTTCTAAACGCTACTGATACAAATATTTCTTCTCTTTGAACTAACACAAAGTAGTTGTATACATAGTCCATTATTCCATAATATTAGTGAGTTATTGGCAGAACTACAGAAATAAAACAATGACCTTTTCTTTTTCTTTTTTGTCTTTTTCCCAGTTGTTTGAAACTATCTGAGTTTGATACATCTTAATTTTTTTGAATTTTTATTACATTTAATAAGAAATAACAATGTGACAGTTTCAAAACACGTTAGTAGTACATTTCCAGTATTTGTTACAATGCATATTGTTGTCCTCCTTGTAGTTATACAGAGCACAGGGTGTAGATGTGATAATTTTTCTAATCATTACTGGTACAAAAAATTTCTTCTCATTGAACTAAGAGAAAGTAGTTGTATGCATAATCCAATGTTCCATAATCGCAGTGGGTTGTTGGCAAAACTGGCAATGTTGGAAGCTGTTGATTTAAGCCTTTTACAGCTCAGCATACTAATCTAGCTTTACATTTTATGCCTCGTGGTTAAACTTTTCTGCCGGGTGGTTAGGGCAAGTTAAAGGAAGATCTGTATAACAAAACATGAAACTTTTGTACCTCTCAAGGTCAGTCAAATCCTCTCAGGATTTACTTTGAAACCATGTACAGTGCTTTTATAAACTGTTGTCAGTGTCAGCCATCTGGATGAGTCACAGCCTCTACATGACCAGTTTGCTCTCTGTGAAAGCCCGAGAGAATGTTTTCTCTCTAGGTGACTGTCCTTAGGTACACCGTATATCTTCAATCCCTTTCCTCTGTAGCCCTGTAATCTCCTTGAACAGAAAAATTGGGAAACCACTGAGTTATAGGATGTTACAGCACAGGTTCTCTGATGTCCTGCATCCTCACTGAACTTGAAGTGCTAGAGCCAAAATATAGGTAATCCTTATAGCCCTACTTTTTCTCCAATTTTTGTTCTGTAAACTTAGATTCTTAACCCTCCAGAAGAAAAGTTTAGTGATATTATTACTCTATAACATAGGTACTTGAACTTAACATTACTGTCTTTCTGAATATCAAACATCTTAGACTTAACTTGGAATTTGTATTATCTATTGATCATTGATATTCTAATAAATCTCTATAGAATGTGATAAAAGAAGTTATGCATTTTTACACAGGAATTTAGAAATTTAAGCATATACAAAATTGTAGCCTGTCAATCCTTCAGTATTTTTCCTAGACTCTTACTCTTGTTTAATATGATTTTCTTTTCTTGTAAACCAACCATTTACTTGAGATAGAACATAGCAGTAACTGAAATTACATTAGAAGCAGCACACATCTAAAAAAAGAGAATGACAGGCATTCTACACATAGTTTTAGTGGTACACATTGCTATCCTGAGTGCGATAAACCTTTTGGAGGTTCTTAGGACCAATTTCTAATTCATCCTGTGCACAGTTTTGCTCTTGCCATGTTTCCTATGTTTTCTGCTTGCAGTCACTTCATTGTTAAACCTTTAAGTCTTTGATTTCCATTCAGGTGTGTTACGCCTCTCCATTTTCATTTTTTCTTTTGGGTTCTTACACTAGGGAGACTATAAGGTATTTACACATGTAGGTCTGGTTTATTTCACTTATGAGTATATGTTCAAGATATATCCACTTATATGTGAAATCTTCTAGTTTATCATTCTATAATATATAGCTGAGTAATATTTCATTGGATAAAAATACCACATCTTTTTCAACCATTCTTCACATAATGGGCATTTTGGTTGTTTCCAAGATTTGGCTATTACAGATTGTGCTGCTGTAAACATAGGTGAACACTATGATATGATGTTTTCATTTCTTCTGGAAAAATTCCCAGTAGGGTTACAGCTGGATTGAAAGAAATTTCCAGTTCTAGTTTTTTAAGGAGTCTCCATGTTGTTCTCCATAATGGTTGCACCAGTCTGCATTCCCACCAGCAGTGGAGAAGTGTTGCTTTTTTGCCACAGCCTCTCCCATTTGTTGTTGGTTGATTTCTTTATGATAGCCATTCTTTCTGGGGTGAGATGGTATCTAAATGTTGTTTTACTTTGTATTTCCCAGATGCCTAGCGATGTGGAGCATTTCTTCATGTATTTATAGGCTTGTTGAATTTCCTTCTCTGAGAAGTGTGTTCCTCTAGATGCCCATTTCTGGATT
Source organism: Myocastor coypus (assembly GCA_004027025.1). Classification (NCBI taxonomy): domain Eukaryota; kingdom Metazoa; phylum Chordata; class Mammalia; order Rodentia; family Myocastoridae; genus Myocastor; species Myocastor coypus. The sequence goes on from PVJA010008034.1 coordinate 50,938, forward strand.
GGGTCTTTGAGTTTTGGAACCCTAAGGGTTTTTAGTTCTTTATAAATTCTAGATAGAAGACCTTTGTCTGAATATGTATTAGTTAAAATCTTTTTGAAGATTTTGGGTTTTCTTTTCACTCTGTTTGTAATTTCTTTTGAGGTGTAAAAACTTCTTAGCCACAGGAGGTCCCAGTTGATTCTTTCGAATGTTAAAAATGCATTTTGAGTTTGGTCCATGAACTCTTTGCCTACCCCGATGTCTTCAAGATTCTCTCCCACTTTCTTTTCCAGGAGATTAATGTTTTTCTTTTAATATTTAGTTAGATCTTTGATCCATTTTGACTTTAGTGCATGGTGATAGACCCGGGTCAAGTTTCAGTTTTCCTCATTTGGAGAGCCCTTTATTCAAGCACCATTTGATAAAGAGGCTCTTTTTTTTTTTTCCCCATTAAACTTGTTTGGCCCCTTTGTCACAGATAAGGTGGCTCAGTGTGTTTGTATTTGCTTCTGTGTCTTCTAATCTATTCCATTGATCTTCAGGTCTACTTTTTTGCCAATAGCATGCTGATTTTATCATTGTAGGTTTGTCATATAACTTTAGGTCAGAAATTGTAATGCCTCCTGCCCTGTCTTTGTTGACCAGGATTATCTTTGCAATTTTAGGTCTTTTTTGGTTTCAAATAAATTTTAGGAATGATTTCTTCAGGTCTGTGAGGTATGTTGATAGGGATTGCATTATTTCCATATAACAATTTAGAGACTATGGCCATCTTCACAATGTTGGTTCTTCCAGTCTAGGAGCAGGGAGTATCTTTCCATTTTCTGAAATCCTGTAGAATCTCTTTTTTCAGAGTACTGTAGTTTTCATTGCATAGATCTTTTACTTCTTTAGTTAGCTTCATTCATAGGTATTTCACTTTTTTTCGTGCTATTGTAAAAGTATTGTTTCTCTAATTTCTCTCTCATTGTGTTATCTGTGTAGTGGAACACTATTGACTTTTGTGTTGACTTTGTATCCTGCTATGCTACTGAATTTGCATATTAATTCTAGTAGCTTCTTGGTGGAATTTTTTGGGTCTTCCAAGTAGATTATCTTGTCATCTGCAAATAATGATAATTTAACTCTTATTTACCTATTCTTATTCCTTTTATTTCTCTCTCTTGTCTAATGGCTATAGCTAATGATTCCAGAACTATATTGACTAGGAGTGGTGATAGAGGATATCCTTGTCTTGTAGCAGATCTGAGAGTAAAAGACTTCAATTTTTCCCCATTTAGAGTTATGTTACCTGTTGGATTGTCGTAGATGGCTTTTATCAGATTGAAGTAGAGCCCCTCTCGTCCAATTTTTTTGTAGAACTCAGAACATAAATGAGTGTTGGACTTTGTCAAAGGCCTTTTCTGCATCAAATGAAATGATGATGTGGTTTTTGCCTTTGGCTCTATTGATATAGTGTATTACATTTATAGATTTGCATATATTGAACTATCCTTACATACCTGGGATGAATCCTACCTGGTCATGGTGTGTAATCTTCTTGATTATTTGCTGTATTGTTGTGGTGAGAATTTCATTGAGGATTTTTGCATCTATGTTCATGAGAGAAATTAGACTGTAGTTCTGTTTTTTAGTTGCATCTCTCTCTGGTTTTGGTATCAGTGTAATACTTGCCTGTAGGAATGATTTTGGGAGGATTGCTTCCTTTTCAATTTCATTGAAGAGTTTGAGAAGTATTGGGATTATGTTTTCTGTAAACTTTTTAAAAAATTCGACTATAAATGCATCAGGTCCTGGATTTTTCATTGTTGGTAGACTTTTTATTACCTTTTGTATTGCATTGACTGTTATTGGGTTATTGACAGTTCTTATGTCTTCTTGATTCAGTTTTGGTAATTTGTACCTTTCTAGGAACCTGTCCATTTCATCTGTGACTTCAATTCTGTGAGAGTAAAGATTCTCTGAGTAGCTATTAATGATCCCTGAATCTCTGCTGGGTCTGTAGTAATTTCACCCTTTCCTTTCCTTATTGCTTGAATTTGAGTCCTTTCTTTCCTCTTTTTGATGAGATTAGCTAGGGGCTTATCAATTTTATTTAATCTTTCAAAGAACCAGCTTTTTATTTTTAGAACCAGCTTTTTGATTCATTAATTTTTTGTATTATTTTCTTTGTCTCGATTGAGTTAATTTCTGCTCTAATCTTTATAATTTCTTCCCATCTTTGAGCTTTGGGTTTCGTTTGCACTTACTTTTGTAGTCAGTTTAGGTGCTCCTTGGTAGTATTTATTTGTTCCCTTTTTGTTTTCTTAATGTGTGAGTTCAGAGCTCTAAATTTCCCTCTAAGAACTGTTTTGATTGTATCCCATAAATTCCAGTATTTTATTTTTCAATTTTCATTGAATTGTAGATATTGTTTAATTTCATCTGTGACCCACTGGTTGCTGAGAAGGGTGTTGTTTAATTTCCGTGTATTTGTGGGGTTCTTGTGGTTTCTTTTGTCATTTAATGCCAGTTTCATTAAACTGTGGTCACATTATATGCATGGGAAAATTTGTTTTCTTGCATATATTTAAGCATGGCCTGTGCGCTAGTATGTGGTCTATTTTGGAAAATGTCCCATGTACAGCTGAAAAAAATGTGTATTCAGATGAAACACTGTGTATGTCCACCAAGTCCAGTTGTTCCAAGTTCTGATTCAGTTCTGCGATTTCTTTGCTAATTTTTTGTCTGCTTCAGCTATCTTTCACCTGCTTTTTTTTTAAGTTGCTGGGGCATGTAATATTGTTTTACATACTTTCACTTTTAGCCTATGATTTTATGAGTTAGGTGTGTTTTTTAATTTAATATTTTTATTGTTTAACAATGGTTATATTACATATTTTAAAGTGTGTTTCTTGTATACAGTGTATTGTTAGATTTTTGTTTCCTTATACACTCTACTACTCTCTTCTTTTTAGTTGGAGAATTGACTCCATTTACATTGATGATTATAATTGAAATGTGTAACTTATGATTGACATGACTTTTACTTACTGTTTACTCCGTTTTCTGCTGTGTTCAATTGCTTGCCCTATTTGGTGAGTTCTTTCTGTTCTCATTTGTGGAGTTTGGGTGCTTTTGTTCCCTCTCTAAAATATTTTTTAGTAGTCTATGTAGGGTTGGCTTTGACATCAGGAAATTGTTTAGTTACTCCTTGTCGTCAAAGTATTTCACTTCTCCCTCATATTTGAAAGAGAGTTTCGCAGGCTATAGCAGTCTGGGCTGGAATTTATTTTCATGGAAGACTTGAAACACTCTGCTCCATGCTTTCCTTGACTTCATGGTTTGTAAAGAGAAATCTGCCTTTATTGTGATGGGTTTTCCTTTAAATGTGATCTGTTTGTTTTCCCTTGTGGCTTTTAGTATATTATTATTCCACTGCATTTCTGGGATCTTGACTATTACATGTCTGGGTGTGTTTTTAGTCAGGTTAATGTTATTTGGAGTTCTGTATGCTTGTTTCCTGAATGTCTGATCGTTTTCTTATATTTGGGAAGGTTTCTGCTATTAACTGCTGCCCATATTCTTTTTATGTCCTTCGTATTGACTACCTCTTTCTCATGGATTCCTATTAATCTCACATTGTTCATTTTTGCATCATCTTGCAGATGTTGAATTATTTTTTCTTGCATCCTAGTTGTTTTTAAGAGATCCTTTCGTACCTTTTCACTAGCTTCAACTGTGTCTTCAAGGTCTTAAACTCTATCTTCACTTTTCGTTCATATGGTGTTGCCAGCTTGTGATTTAGATTTTATGTTTTGTATCTCTTTGAAACTGTGTCATGTGATCTATTTCTTTCCTGTGTTACTCAATCAGGGAATCTGTCATTTTTTTATTCTTCTCTAATTTTTTATCAGTGTCTTCCATAGTAGCAGTTAAGTCTTTCCTTGTAGTTATCCTTTCTTTCTCTACTTCAGAGATTATTTCTGCTCTGTTTTCTTCATTACCTTTCTGTAGTTGATCCCCTACTTTAGATGTTATTAAGTTAGAAATGTCTTTTTACTTCAGAGGTTATTTCTGGTCTAGTTTCCTCTATCGTTTTCTTCAATTGCTTTTCTACTTCAGATTCTATTAATGAATGCATTTCTTTTTTCACTTCAGATGTTATCTGTGATTTGAGTTCCTCTATACTTTTCTATACTTGTGTGTCTACTTCAGATGCTACCAATTCAGAGATTTCAGCTGCATCATTCCTGTGTTCTTCCATGGGGAGGGTCTCCTGTATGTGTTCTGGGTGGACTGTGTACCAGAGATTGCATATTGCTCCTTCTCTTTGTCATTTTGTATGACCTTTGTATGACTTCTGCACTTCGGTGAGGCTGTGCCCTTAGCACCTATCGAAATTTGGGTCCAGATCCACTAATCTTGAACCCATCCAAATGTGCCTGGCTGGATCTGGCTGCTGTACTCAGCTTCTCACTGTAGCTGGGTGCAGGCCCGGTTGGTCAGCAGTGGCAGGTAGGGGTGGACTTCTGGTGGCTGGTAGGGCAGGGCGCACGTGCCACAGAGAGGTCTCACCTGGGCAAGGACCCAGTTAGTCAGCATGGGCGTGCGGGGGCAGATTTCTGGTGGCTGCAGGTGCCAGATTGCACACCCCAGTGAAGTCCTACTTGGGCGCCAGATGGTCGGTCAGCTTGGGCAGATGGGGGAGGATGTCTGGTGCCTGGCATGTCCAGAGGCATATACCATGGAGAGCTCCCTCCTGGGCCTGGCCTGGTAGATCAGCAAGGGTGGGTGGGGGCAGAGTTCTGGTGGTTTGCAGTGCCTGGGCACACACAACAGAGAAGGTCCTACCTGGGTGCAGGCCAGTCAGTCAGTGTGTGCAGGCAGGGGCCAATGTCTGGTGTCTGGTGGGGGTGGGGTTTTTTTTGGGGGGGTGCATGCCACCGACAGGTCCCACCTGGGCACTGGCCTGATCCATCTTAAATTGGCAGAAACATCTTTTTAAACTTGGACATAAGTATGTGTAATTGTTCCCATGTTTTAATCATGATGAGTTGTAAGCGTATTAAAAATAATTATCTCGGGGGCTGGGGAGATAGCTCCGAGGCACAAGTGCCTGCTGGGCAAGTGCAAGGTCGTGAGTTCGAACCCTGGTCCCCCCCCAAAAAATAAATAAATAAATAAATAAATAAATAAATAAAATAAAAATAAAAATAAAAATAATTATCTCCACCTCTTAAATCTTTAGTTCAATTTATTTTAGTTCTTAATCTTCCTATTAATGTCTCCCAGTTAGGGTCAGATATGTATGGGTGGTAATAAATTGTAGATTTGAGCTATGTTTACAGGAAAAAGCCAGTGGCATAATGAATTATAGCTTTAGTTCATACTCAGTGTCTGTTCAAAAATCAAATTCATTTATCTTTCTGTTCTTTGGAATTGGGAACTGACTTAAGTTGAATGCAACAATTAATTTAATTTGGCCGATTTGGACAATTAAGAGAATTGGAAATGCTGTTTCATGGAAGAATAATAATAAAATAAAGGCTAAATTTGCCTAAAGCTAGTAGTGATAATAAAGAGTAGAGTAGATCTTCTGAATTAATACTTTTATTGGTAGATATGATTTGTAATATGAACATTCAGCACTTAGTTTAGAAGAAAGCAGCATTGTATTACCAGGAATCAAGGTCATTATTACAGTGTTTAACAAATACGGTAATATGTATACCACAGCTTCAAGATTGGAAGCCCTTGTGATAATTCAAGTGTTTCTGAGAAAGCACAGGAATTTTAGTCACATGTTCTACAGCAGCATTTTTAAAGCCATGTTCAACAGAGGGCCTTGCCTTTGGCTCCTCTATTTGTTGAATTCAGGATGACCTTTGCTTGAAAAAAGTCAAATAGGATTAAGGCAGGAATTTTCAACAATGAAAAAAGAGCAACAGATGCAGTCTACTTTGAACGTGTGGGGATTGTTGATGCGCTGCTGCCTATAGGAAGTAGAGAGGTGATACAGGGGAGGGACAAGAAAATTAAGAAAAAATAAATTTTCAAAATATCAAAAATGTTCACTGGGTGGAGTAAAAACTATAAATTACCTTTGTAGGTCTTTTGTAATTGTGATGTAATTACTGTTTTTAAATCATCGTTCTTGAATCTGTTTATTGCTTTTGTAATTTAAAGATACAATTTTAGAAACTGTACACATAAACTTTCAAAAATATGGGTGGCTAAGTGAAAATTATTAATAAAGTCTAAATGATATTTGTGAAAACTACTTTTTTCAGTCATCTTATTTGTTCTCTTTAGGATTGTAATGTTTAAACTGTTACATAGTATACATAAAAATAATTGTTAGGTTCTAAATAGAAAGTAACAAGAAATCAGACTCTTAAGATTGTTTAGTCTTTGTCTTGTATATATATATTTTTAAATATTCATACATATAAGTAACCTTTCTTCCTTATATTTTGCTCTATTTTATATAAAATAAAGGAGTTTTTAAAAGGAAACTTAAAAATGGATGTTTATTTTTAAAAGAATATTAAATTTGCCACACAGGTTTTTAGTTCAAATGATTTAATGTAAAAACAGATCTAATCCTTGCTGTTTATTATATGCTAAATATGCATTCTGTAACAACTGGGTGCTTTGGCATCAATGTGCTCTAGTTTCTGATGTGAGTCCCCCAAGTGAGCTATTGTAATTTGTGGTAATGAGTAATCTTTGAGCTGTGAAAGAACCAGAATGCATAAAGAAGCATTTAAAACAAAGGGATGATTTAATGCTTCAACTATTAATAACTGAAAGTTCTTTAGAAGACTTATGAAAATAAGAAATAAAATGGTTATACTTATTTGGTTCATTAAAATTACAAGGTAGGTTTTAAAGGAATATTATATATAATATTTAAACTGTTCACACCTAATATAGCATTCTTTTTTCATTTTAATTTTTATCCGTATGTAATGATTACATTCATTATGGGAAATGGTATATGTACATAACTTATCTTAATTATTTTTGCTTACCCTTCCCTCCTAATATAACATTCTTATAATAAGTTTCTAGTGGTTTTAATGTATATATATGATTCTGTATATTACAGTTAACTGCTGTAAAAAGTTCTATTTTTAAAACATGCAAAGGAATGAAAACATTTAAGAGGGTAGTAACAGATACATTAATAAGAGATTTAAAATAAGCAGTTGAAAATTAGGTGTAAGGAATAAAGTCCTAAACATATTGAGTGAAAAGATCTGCTCCGCAGAAGAAAAGCTCAGTTATAGATTCTTCACAAAAAGAAAACCTTTCAAATAAAAAGGCTTAGGTAAGTTCTACCTCCACCTGTGATTTAATAGTGATCTTTTTTTTGTTGTTTTTTAATAGTGATCTTTAAAGACCTGACAGTATAAATTTTTGTCTGTTCATTGCTACTAAGACTAAAATATTATCACTTTTCTATTACTTGGTTTCTTTTTGGATCTTTGGATAATATGCAGTATAAAGGCTTGTATGCACAATAATAAAGCACAATGAATAGGACACAGAGAGAAATTACCATTAGAAACTGTTATTCAGTTGTATATGTGTATATGGTATGAAGTTGTGATATATGGAATGTGGTGTGACATTTTTCAGAAGAGAAAGCCAGGGAGAGGTTTTGGGGAGGAAATAACATTTGAGGCTGTATCTTACTGATTTGGTAGAATTAAGATACATAAGTAGAGGAGGACTATTTTGAGAAGTTGAAATATAATCATTTCTTCACATGAATCTGATGCAATGGTCTTTCCTAGGTATGCAGAGTTCCCTTCACATGCTTTCTCATCCATTCCTTTATGGACTATCCCTTAACCTAGTACATTCACAATAGTTCACTGTTGACCTGCTCTAACTCATTTGTAGATCCCTTCTGGACTGACATAGCAGAGACCATCACTTTATCCTTTGTACTACTACTTCACTTCATATTCTTCATATATGAACCCTCATGTATATATCACTCTTCCCTGCAGAACTGAGCTCCTAAATTCAAACTACAGATTACTGGTCCTACTATATACCAGGCCATATGGATAGACTAGTAAAGCTTTGGCTTACTCTGGCAATTTTATATTTTAGAGAAGGATTACAAATAAGAAAATTAGAGTGCAATTTCAAATTTGATTGAAAAACTATGAAATGAAGGAGATAATAGCATGACAGAACAATGAAATGTTACATACTAGTTAACAAAATTCTTTCTGCAGAGAAGTATTTCTATGTGAGTAGATTCTTAAATGATGTAAAAAACAAAAGAGCCATATACATACATAAGAAAAGAGATTGCCTGGTGCAAGAAAGCTGTAGCAAAAGTCTCAAGGTGTAAATTTAGAGTGGTAATCATAGAAATCCATTCTATTGAAAACCTAGAAATGAGCATGAACATGAAAGGAAGAAAGCAGTACATGCTAAAGGGACAATTATGGTTATCATATCAGGAGGAATAGATGAGCAAGTATGTTAGGGGAGGATGATCAAGGAGGATAACTGCAATATGAAGCTGAGAACTAGACAAGGGTTACTAGATCATGTAGTACGTTGAGGATCATGCTGTCCTATGAATATGAGAATCAGTTAAAGAATTTAAGCAATAAATGATATGAACAGATATATGCTTGAAAAGATTGTTGTCACTTTTAAAAAAATAATCAGAGGAAGCAGCAGTAAAAGCAGGAGGGAATAGCAAAAGAAAATACCCTGAACAAAAGATAGTTTAGATTAAAGTGGTGACAATAGAGAAGGAAAGTAGATAAATGCAAGGTATATTTGATATATAAGATCATTCTTATCTGGTCCAAGATTACAAAGATTTACTCCTATATTTTTAATGAAAATGTTTAGTTTTTACATTGAGATCAGCGATTTGTTTTTTCTTACCATGGTGCGAGGTATGGGTTGATTTTTTTTTTTTTTAAGCATATAGATATCCAGTCATTCCAGCACCAATTGTTGACAAAACTATCTTTCGAATGTTGCCTTTTTACTTTTACTGAGTTTACAGGAGTACATCTGTTCAGCAACTGTCATTTTATTGTGAGACTTAAAAGTCAGAGAATATAAATCTCCTGGCTCTGTTCTTTTTCAAAATAATCTTGGCTAGTGTAGATCCATTGCATTTCCAAACCAACTTTAGAATCAGTTTGTTAATTTCTGAGATTATGTTTAATCTATAGGTCAATATGGAAAGAATAGGCATCTTATGAATATTGAGTCATATTATCTATGAACATCTCTTTCCATTTATTTGAGTGGTCTTTAATTTAGCGTCACATGCATTATAGTTTTCAGTATAAAAGTTTTATAAGAGCTAGAAATGTGGCTCAGGGGTGGAGTTCTTGCATTACACAAGCACAAGGCACTGCATTCTGTGGATTTCTGTTGGTCCGTGTAAAGGAGCAGTTAATGCTTAATTTGTCTCTTCTTTTTCAATTATTTTCCCTTTTTCTCTTCTTAATTTCTTATATATATTTTTTCTTCTTCCACTTTTGCATGAATATGTCTGGTAATGCAAACACTTAATATGAAGACAGCACTATGCATTAAAACAAATACTGTGAGAGTAATATTACTTGATCTACTGAAATTCTATATCATTTATAATTCTTCTGTTTTAATACTATTTTGGTTCTTAATCATATAACAAAAATTACAAGTAAACAACATTCAGAAAATTGATTAAATATTAGTTAAAAATTACCTATATAACTAAAAATGTAACTTTTGTATCTGACAAGATCAGTCAAATCCCCTCAGAATTTACCCTGAAACCATATGTAGCACCTTGTACATCTTTTGTCAGTGTCAGCCATCTGGATGAGTCACAGCCAGTGCTTGACCAATGTCTCTCTCATGTTTTTGAAACTAGCAGTTAACAGGTAGAATTCTTGCCCTGACTAACTATAAATGCTGTTAATTGTGAAATAAGCAACTACACTGAAGATAGCAATGTGTAATACTAAAACCATGCTTGAAATACCTATCATTTTGGTCTTCTAAATGCAAACTACTTCTGTCACTTCTTGGTCTTCTGGCTAAGATCAAGTGAAAATGAAAACTGCTTCTACTGTCATATTGATTATTGCTATACTATCTTTAAAGTACATGTTTACAAAAAAAAGATAAAACGAGACAAGAAAAAAAATTAGATATGTCAAAGCAATTTTCCAAAATTTAAATCAAATCATGAGTCCCACTTAGAGACCAGAATGTTGTGTATCATATGTATGAATCTGTAATCAATTCAGAGTACTCACATAGTATTTGAATAGGTTAATATATTCAAAGATATCAAGTAAGAAGAAGTTTCCATGGTATAAAGAATTACTAAGAATAAAACATAACATAAATACTGGAATGACAAATATATGACCAAAATTTCTAACAGTTTGGGGATAGGATATCATGCAAAGTTCTAACATGTCATGAACATAGACAGTGTCCATGACACTTACTAGAGGCCAGGTGTCACTTGTGGGATTGAGCTACTGCTGTTTTCTTGATTCCACCCTGTAGATCTGGACAGAATTATGACCCGTAGGGTGCAGGAGAAGTCCATTTGTAGCATATTCTGTTGGAAATAATTTGTTGCTGTATACAAAAGAATAGTTGAAAGACTGCTGTTGTACACCTCTTTTTCTCCTGTGTTTAATTGTTTGCCCTGTTTGCTGGGTTTTTTCCATTCTCATTCATAGAGTTGTGGTCATTTTGATCCCTCTCTACAATATCTTTTAGTAAACTGTGCAGGGTTGGCTTTGTGATCGTGAAATTCTTTGTCCTGGAAGTATTTCACTTCTCCATTGAAATTGAGAGTTTTGCAGGGTCTGTCAGTCTGGGTTGGAATATATTTCCTTGCAAGGCTTGAAGTACCTAGCTCCGTGCTTTTATTGAGTTCATGGTTTGTAAAGAGAAATTTACTGTTATTCTGATGGATGTTCCTTTAACTGTGATCTGTTTCTTTCCCTTGGTGGCTCTTAGTATACTGTTCCGGTGCTGAATTTCTGTAATCTTGATTATTATATGTCTGGGTATTATTTTAATTGGGTTGATGTTATTTGAAGTGCTATATGCTTTGGTTACCTGAATGTCAAATTGTTTCCCCATATTTGGAAAGTTTTCTAGTATTACTTCTGTCCATATTCTTTTTATGTCATTTATATTTACTCCTTTCTCATTGATGCCTATTAGTCCTGCATTGTTCATCTTTGCTTCATCTTGAAGATGTTGAACTATTTTTTCCTGCATCCTAGTTGTTTTTAAGACATCTTTTCTTACCTTTTCACTAGCTGCAGTGGTGTCTTTAATGTCTGAAAATCTATTTTCATTTTTATTGAAATGATTTTGCCACCTTGTGATTGAGTTTTTAAGTTCCTATATAACACTTTGAATCTGCTTCATACATTGTATTACTTTCCTATTTTGCTCATTCAGAGATTTCATCATTTTTCTATTCTCTCTCTTTTTTTATCACTGTCTTCTTTGGAAGTACTTAGTACTTCTTTCATGACATTTATTTTTTTACTTCAGAAATTATTTCTTATCTGATTTCCTCTATACCTTTCCGAAGTTGTTTCTTTACTTCAGGTGCTATTATTTCAGAGATTTCAGGTGTGTAATTTCCAATTTCTTTTATACTAATGTCTCCTGCATTTCTTTGGGGTGGGCTTGGGGCCTGAGAGTGCATTTTACTCCTACTCTTTGTCATTTTGTATTGCCCTGCCTTCTGACCTTTGGTGTAGAGCTTTGGTAGAATTCTTACCTTAACACCAAATCTGGATCTACCAAGTTCAAACTCATCCAAATGGGTGCAGGTTGGGTCTGACTGCTGTGCTCCACCTCTTTCTGTTGTAACCTTTGGAGGTGAGCCTGCTGTGCCCCTTTAGCGAGATGTTCCACTCCTGGATCAGTTGGGTGGGTCTTGTCTCTAGACTCTCTGCAGGGAGTTCTGCTGCAGTTTTGCACACTGTGCCTGTTTCCTAATACTGTTTGATAGGTGAAGTTTCACTCTTATACCCAGCTTTGTTGCTGAGTTGAATTTTCTGGTGGGCCCCAGACAGTCTCACATGCCAGGCCTGGATGCTGGGTGGAATGAGTTACCAGCCGGCCCCAGGCATTCTCACTCATGCTTAATACTGTTTTTTGTTTTTTTTTTTTGTTTTTTTTTTTTTTTTGTAGGACCAGGGTTCGAACTCATGACCTTGCACTTGCCCAGCAGGCACTTGTGCCTCGGAGCTGTCTCCCCAGCCCCTTTAATACTGTTTTGTACTCTCATAAAAAAAAGAAAAATTACAGATCTTTCATTCACTTTATCTCTAAGTATTTTACATTCCTACTACTGTGGTACTTTTTAAATTAAACTTTTAATTTTGAGCTACTTCTGGATTCACATGAAGTAAAAGAAATAATGCAGAGATATGCATATTTTATCCAGTTTCTCCTGGTAGTAACATCTTGAAAAGCTATAATACAGCATTTTCACACTGACAGTAAAGATAAAAACATTTGTTCGACCATAAGGTTACTTTTTTATAGCTAAAACTATTATTAATCTGTTCAACATTTCTATTTCATTATTTAAGAATATTTTGTAAATAGAATCATGATATATAACCTTTTGAGGGACTATATGGTACAGGGTGTACAGGATCTCACTCACAGTGATCCTCCTCTTTTCAGCCTCCCAAGTGCTGGGATGACAGATGCACCCCACTACATCCTGTCTCAATCACTGTCTCAGTGCCCAGGGGCAGGGCCAGCACTGCACACAGGGGATCGAGCCCCCATCACTGCATCTGCCTAAGCAAGTGCTTTGATCCACTGAGCATTCTAAGTGGCCCTTCTGATACATAATCTTTTGAATCTGGCTCTTTTTCACATAGCACATTTCTCTGGAGATTTGTCCAGGTTTTACATAGATCAGTGATTGATTTCTTTGCATTATTATCCCATGATATTCATGTAGCAGAGTTTGTTTAGCCATTCATATGAAGAACATCTGTTTGTTTCTAGTTTTGGGCTATCGTGAATAAAACTGCTACAAACACTTACAAGGGCTGATCAATAAATAAAGCATCTGTTTTGAAAAAATGTTACATAGCTTCATGATTCTTTAGAAACTATTTGTTTTAGCTTTTCTCCTCCAGACATTTTCTCTCTGTTGAAATTGTGTAATTTTTATTGTTGTGTCTTAAATCAAGCTTTCCCCTGTCCTCTCTATTCTGAGGTTTGATCCATTCCTTGGTGTTTTATTTTGACTACTGTAAATTTTTTGGGTCTTAAATCTTTTTTCTTTTCCTAAGACCTTTTTTCTTCCTCTGTTTTAAGGATATCTGCAAGTGTTCACTGAAACAGTTTTTATGATGGTGACTTTACACTTTCTGTCTGGTAATTCTTACATTGCTTTCATTTTAGTATGACATTTATCTTTTCTTTTGAGATATTTCTGATTCTTCTTATGGTAAATAATTTTCTATTGAAACTTAGACAGTTTTCTATTATGTTTTGAGACATTGCATATTACCTAAACCTTTTGTTCTTACTTTTTTTTTTTTTAAGTTTCTGCTCTGCCAGGCAAATTTGAGGTACTGACTCATTATTACTGTCAGATAGACATGTAAGCCCACGTTTTTCATTTGGCATTGATTGATGTTCTATGTAGGACAAAGGTCATCTCATTATTGCTGTGCAGGTGTGGCACTTTCTGCTCCCTACCAACCTAATACATCAGTTAGAGATGTGAAAATCTTAAACGCTGTTCTCTATAGCCTCCTCTGATGCCATGGGGTTGCTTTGACCTCATCACCACTAGGTGGTAGTGATAGTCTTGAATTTCTTTTAGGGTTCTCATATCACCCCAACAAGGAAGAGAAAGGGTTGCCTTAATATTGCCAGGTGAAGTTTGAAATGCAGGCTTTCTGAGGACTTTCTTTTGACAGCATCATTTTCATTTCCAACTAGCAAAGGTAGAAGGAACTCTAGGCTCTTCATTGTGCCTTCTTTTATGTGAGCAGGAGTTGAGCCATAGCTTTTTGGCTGATGTCATTGTTTATTGTATAAAAATTTCCAGTCTTAGGGCACTGGGGAGATAACTCAGTGGAATAAGTACTTTCGTGGCAAGCACAAGGTTCTGAATTCAATCCCTGGTACCACCAAAAAAAAAAAAAAAAAAATTCCAGTCTTTCTTAGAACATGTGTTTTCTTGGTTCTGTGGCCAGAAAGAACAGCATTTGTTGGGGCTTTTTATCTGTACCCACTCACATTTCTGATCTACCAGCTTCTTTAGCTCTAGTATGCTATATGCACAACAAAAGGGAACTAACTTATCATATTACTCTTAAGTCCTGAGCAAGCTTCCTTTTTCTCCACTTTTCATAGTCTCTATGTTTTATGTTTATCTAGAGATTTTACTTTGTATAGTGAGGGAATAGGAAAAGTTACAGCTTCCTTGAAAAGGAAGTAATTTAAATAATTAAACAATTTTCAATTTATAAATATATGTTGGGTTATACTATTATGTTTTATTTTTGTGGTACTGAGGATCAAATTTAGGGCTTTGCTGATGATGCTAGGCAAGCATTCTACCACTATGCTGTGTCCTCAGCCCTACAGTAACTTTTTTATGTTGACGTTTTATCCTACAATTTGTTGAACATTTTAGTTCTAGTAGTATTTTTTGAATTTCATAGGATTTTGTACATAAATTATCAAGTTTGCAAATAAAAATCCTTTTATTTGTTTTCTAATATGGTCTTCACCCTGTTACAGTGAAAAATATCTTCTGCAACTTAATATTAGGATATTTTCTTCCTTAATTTCTTTTTTTAAGTTAAAAAATTTAAATGTATTTAGTACAGGGTCCACAGAGTCTCACTATACAGATCAAACTTGTAGTGATCCTTCTGTTTTCAGCCCCCCAAGTGCTGGGATTGCAGGCATGCGCAACTATGCCCAGTCTCAGTTACTGCCTCAGCTTGCCTCAGGGTTGAGACTGGCTCGGCAGTCTGGGGATGGAACCTTCTTCTTCTCCTTCTCTTTCTCCTCCTTCTCTTCTTCCTCCCTCTCCCTTTCCCTCTCCCTCTCCCTCTCCCTGTCCCT
>PVJA010008035.1:0-66088 GCA_004027025.1 Myocastor coypus
GTCTCACTGTGCAGTTCAGGCTGGCTTTGAGCTCACTTTTGTAGCCCAGGCTGGTCTCGAACTCACAGTGATCCTCCTGCCTCAGCCTCCCAAGTGCTGGGATTACAGGCGTGAGCCACCACGCCCGGCCCCTTCCCTAATTTGAATGTCAGATATTTATCCCAGCAATGAGAGAAGAGTAACTAAGACAGAATTTGGTACCGCAGGAGTGAGGTCATTGCTGTGACTAACCTGACCATGTGGATGACAAGTGTTTGGAAATGGCTTATGGGAAGAGATAGGAAAGGTTTGGAGATGTTGCTTACTTGTGAAGAGCTGAAACAGCTTTGGCTTTTCTGTAGGGGAGATTCTGGTCACAGCTCAGACCAGAAGTCTGACAGAAAGCTGGCCTGTGACGACCAGGCTTGGGAGGTTTCTGCTTGGAAGAAGGACTGCTTTGGTGGTTGAACTCTGGATCATTTGTGTTTTGATTTAGCAGAAAAGTTGTCTGCATTTTGTGTGTTTCCAGAGATTTTGCGTGAGAGTGAGTTAAAGCATGGTGGGCTGATGAATCTTTCAAAAGATGTTTCAAAGCAGCCAAATATTGGGGCGGTGGCACGGCTGTTGTTGGGGGCTTTTAGCCAGATTTATGTTGAGAATGAAGAGCAAGGAGCCCAGCAAGATGGTTCATCATGTGAGTTTGGCGAGAAGGGAAGCGCCAATGAAATTGTGGACTGCAAAGATAGAGCTAAGAGAATCTCGATTGCCGGGTATGAACCAGAAAATGGAAAAAATGGCCTGACGGCATCACAGGAGGTAGTAGATCTTTACCTTTTGCAGCCACAGAATTGCAAAGGTCAGGGACTTTGCCTTGAGGGGAAAGCCACTGAGCCCTTTGATCCAGAATGGCGCCTAGCAGGGAGAATTAATTCCTCAGAATCAGGGTCAGAGTACTGAGTGATCCATGCATTCAACCCCAACAGCCAACAGAGAAGGAAGCCTGGCTACTGCTCCACCTGGCAGTAGACCTTGGCATCATACACATGGCAGTTATTTTAGGTGCATTGAGAATGCAAGAGTTCTGAGGTTAAGGCTTCTACCTCAATTTCAGAGGGCCTGGGAGGCCAAGCAGTGTGCCTCTGAGAGGGCAGTGTGTAAAGTTGTGAACGAGAAGCCTATTCAGTGGAAACCCCCAGAAGTTTGGAAAAGCCAGGAATGTGGATCGTCTAAGGGAAACTGCAAAGAGGGAGCAAAGCCAGCCTGAGAGAGAAGCTATGAGAGCTACAACTCCCAAGAGTGTCATAGGGGTGGAGCCACAAGGAACTTACAATTTGCCACAGGTTGCTTCAGGTGTTCCATGAGGATCTATAGAATTTAATGTTGGCCCTTCAGGATTTTGTACTTGCGTTGGTCCCAATGCTTGGTATCCTGCTGTGTGTACCTTTTGGAAAGGTAATGTGTATCTTTTGTGTTTGAATGCTGAATGTATTTAAACTTCCATTTGTATAGGGGCTCACAGACACTTGGGACTTGGACTTTTCAGCAATGCTGAAAAGTTGGGACTTTGGAACTTTTAGAGATGGACTGAAATTTTGTCTTTTGCATAAAGGGATGTGCATGAGTCTTTGGGGGTCCAGGGGCAGAATGTTATGTTTTGTGTATAGTTGTCCCCCCAAAGCCTCATGCAGTCATGAGGTGGCTTCTGGAATTTGTAATGGATTATTGTGGGTGTGGGTGCTGCACCTCCCCTGGGGTAGGTTATTTGCATTTCAATGTACAGGAGAAAGAAAAGTTAGCTGCTTGTGCTGCTGCTAGGTCTCCCTGTTCTCTTGTTCTTAGCTGCCACCATGAAAGGTTGCCCTCTGCCGTGTACCACTGTGCCTTGGAGCCAGCTGAATATGGACTGAAACCTCCAGTAACTGTGAGCTAAATAAACCTTTCCTTCACTCATTTTGAGTGTTGGGTATTTGTCTCAGCAACAAGAGACGAGTAACTAAGACACAGAGGTTGGCAAACTTTTATTCCATGAAAAACTAGGTAGTAAGTATTACAGGTTGGTGATCCATGTGACCTCTTTTTCAGTTCTCCAGCTTTGTCATCATGGTGTGAAAGCAGCCATAGGTAATACATTAATGTACAGTTGAATCCGTGTCCTTCTTTATGGATATTGAAATTTGAATTTCATATAATTTTACCATATAGTATTCTTCTTTTAATTTTTTTACAACCATTAAAAATATGAAGAGCATCCTTAGCTAGGGGCTTGTACACACCAACTTGGGTCCAGATATGGCCCTTTTGGTGTTGGCCAACTTCTACCTTTAATTCTGTTCTCTTTCTTTCTCTTTACTTCCCAACTAATCACTCATCTATCTGACTCTTCCCACTCTCATGTCTTAGCCACTTTGATCTTATTTCATTCATCGATTTTTTGCTTTTCAGAGGCCTAACAAGTCTCTTCATTTCACCTTTTGGAAGCTTTTGTACCTCTTTGGCCAGTTAATTCTTATCACTCTCCAGGTAGGTCTTCAGTTAGAAATGAGTGTCTCATAAAAGCATCCTTGGAATCCCTAGGGTATCTTAAGCAGTTGAATAACACCTTGCATTTTTTCTTCTTAGCAGTCACTTCAATTTGTAACTAATGGTTTGTGAAATCAACTATAATGGATTTCAGGATTTGTGGGGTAATCTACATGGCAGAACCTTCACCGTTCATGGGGGAGATCATACCTTCAGCTCTGGCAGAGAATTTGGTGTGAAGTAGGTGTTAACTTTATTTTGTGGATTGCTGTCAACCCCCATGCCAGCATCTCTGTAGCTCACGTAATCTTCCTGGTCCTAGTGAATGCTTTTACTCCCACTCAAAGCCCTGTGTGCTGAGGATCAGGAGTGTGATGGAGGCTGAACAATTTTCACAGAGACACACTGGAAGAACAAGGTGGAAACAGCTTTGATTTGGGTAGGTTAGTCTGATGTCTGATTTCAGGTGTTTTGGGACACATAGGGTACTGGCTTTGTGCATATAATCTGTATAAGCTATGTTAAATATGGAACATTTCTTTGTCTTTCAGTTAATTATTGCTTTTGTTATTATGTTAGTGTAAGTGCATAGAGTGTTTTTTTTTTTTTTTATGTACTCAGTACAAGGTCTACAGAGTTTCACTACAAGACTGGACTTGTAGTGATCCTTCTGTTTTAAGCCTCCCAAGTGCTGGGATTACAGGCGCGCGCATTACCACATCTTGTCTCAATTGCTGTCTCAGTGCACCCTGGGGATGGGGCCGGCACAGCATGCCAGCGATGGCACCGGCTGTTGTGCTCTGTCTAAATGCAGCATAGCATCTTATGTGAAATTTTTCAGGCCAAGCATTTCAGAATTTAGAACTATATGGAGTTTAAGAAATGCATTGAGTACATACATATTATATAACACCCTGTGATGATTAATTTTAGATGCCAATTTGATTAGATTAAGGGATATCAAGATAGCATACAGCATTTTTTTCCTGGGTGTATCCTTTTGAAGGTGTTTGTGGAAAACATTTGCTTTTGATTCAGTGAAATAACTTTAAAAAAGTATTTCCTCACCAAGGTGGGTACACAAAAATTCAAGGGCGTAGACAGGCCAAGAAGGCAGTAGAAATGTAAATATACTTCCTATTTTTTTAAACTTTATTTATTTATGTTATGGCCAGCTGAGCCTGTCCTGGTGGTGGGGCTGGCATAGCATGTGGTGCTGGGGATCGAACTGCGGTCCCTGCAGCTGCCTAAGCTTGCCTAAGCAGGCTCTTTAGACCACTGAGCTATCTTACTAGCCCTAAATTTCTATTTTTTAAGAATCACTTAATCTGTGGTATTTTGTTATAGTAGCACAAATGGACCAAGACACAATTCCAGTAGGGTCTGGGAGTAGTTGTATAATCAAATGTGTAAATAGTTGCATTTATTGAAAATCGTAGCCATATTAGCTCAAGTTAGGTTGTACAGCCATGTAGATTTTCCACCATTTTGATGGGCAATATAATTACCCCTGTATCTATATGTGTGGCCTAATTCCAGGAAGTTGTAACTATCTTATCTAATACTGCAAAAGGGTCATATGTAGCAAATTGAATTAAAGTTACTAATCAGTTGTCTTTAAGATGGTGAATTATACAGGATTATCTAGGTATAGGCAGTAAATAATTAGGGTCTTAAAATAGCAAAGAGGAGGCAAGGGAACCATAGCAAGTGCTGTGACGGTGGATGCAGAGGTTGGGGTAAGTGATGTGAGTGGGGCCAAGGCCATGAGGAGATGGGCCACTGCCAAGGAATGGAAGTAGCCCAAGAAACCTGGGAAAAGCAAGGAGGAAATGCCTTCCCTTGCAGTCTCCAGAGGAATTAGGATCTGTTGACATTGTAACTTTAGCCTAGGAAGACTCATACCAGACTTCTGACTTTCATAACTATAGGAACATAAATTTGCATTTTTTTTCTACTGGGCATTAAACCTAGGGTTTTAGCCTATACTATGTCCCCAGTTCTTTTCTATTTATTTTGAGCCAGGTCTTGCTAAGTCACCATGTTGCCCAGGCTCAACCTTGTGATCTTCCTGCCTCAGCCTATCAGAGTGCTGGAATTACAAGTATACACTGCCACTCCTAGCAACTTTATGTACTTTTTAAAAATATAATTTATTTATTTTATTTTTTTTTTTCTTGTTTCAGAACTTTTGTTAGTTTATTTATTTATTTTTATGGCCGGCTCAGCCTGCCCTGAGGGCAGGGCTGGCGCAACATGTGGTGCCGGGGATCCAACCTCAGTCCCTGCAGCTGCCTAAGCTTTCCTAGGCAGGTGCTTTAGACCACTGAGCAATCCTGCCGGGCCCCGTAACTTTATGTACTTTTTAACCACCAAGTTTGTTGTAATTTGTGTAGCAACAACAGAAAGCTAATATGACCAATTTAAGGTAAAGATCTTTAGGAAAAGGTTTAATTTCAGAGCTCTTTGGGTTTCAAATTTGTGGATGAGTAATTTTGCATCAGTATATGGTTTTACCAAGAATTAGGAGCAGTGCTAAGTTCACTGAATCCTTAGCTGGGTGTGGTGGCATATGCCTGTGATCCCAGTACTGGGGAGGCTGAGTGTGGAAGATTACTTGGAGTTCAAAGCCAACCTGGGCTACAGTGTGAACTAAAGGCCAGCCTGAACTGCATAGTGAGACCCTGCCTCAAAAAGACAAAAGACAAACAACAAAAACAAAAAACCCAACAAAAAACAAAACACTTAATCCTTATAATAACACTATGTGAAGATACTTTTGCTGTATTCTTATTACGGATGTGAAGTATAGACTCAAAGAACTTGACAAACATCAAAGATCGTAAAACTGAGAAAGGGCAGTTGGGGCCTGAAGCTATAGGTTATTATTATTATTATTATTATTATTGTTATTGTTATTATTAATTTGCTTCATGTGCCAGGGTCTTAGTTTTAGCCTGCCTTTGAGCAATTGAGGGGACCTATAATTAAAGCTTTAATCTCTAAATAGAGAGCCAGGCATTCCACTTAGTGCTGGAGACAAGAATGAACAATTTATTTATTTTTAATCATGTATGTATATATGTATGTATTTGATATAAGGTCTCACCACACAGCTCAGACTCATAGTTATCCTCCTGTGTCAGCTTCCTCAGCACTAAGACTACAGGTGGTTTGCCACCATGCCTGGTTTTGGTGGTCTGCTCAGCATGGGGCTGGCACCGCATACAGTGTCAGGGATCAAACCCAGATCCTTGCACTTGCCAGGCAGGCACTTAGCCTGCCAAGCTATCTCTCTGGACCAACAATTTATTTTTTATTAATCTTTTTGTTTTATGAAGAGAGTATAAAAAATAGTATTAAAACAGAAACGTTATAAGAGGTACAGAATTTCACTTAACAAAATAAGAATGAACAATTTAAAAGTGAATACTACACAGCTTCTGGAGTCAACTGACTGTAGTTCATCTTCTAAATTTTTTAGTTCTGTGATCATGGAGGTATCACTTAGCTTCTCTTCCTTCTCTTCCACCTTGTTCTTCTTCCATGCTGGGGGTCAAATCTGTGGCCATGTGTGTGCTTGGCAAGTACTGTAATTACACCCTATTCCCTTAACTTTTTTGAGAGGCACTAATCTGTACCAGAGGTGAGGTAGAAGAGCTCCTCATAGGCTTGTGATAGTTCCATAGAATATATAGGGAGTCTTTCACTACAATTCTTGTTTGTGAAGAGTGCTGATAAATGTAGACCATTCCAAAGATCAGTGTTATTGTTATTTTCACACTGTTCTCTAGTGAGGAGTGTATTGCTGTGTACAGAGATCCATATCTCTAAAAATTATTGGAATAGTCTTCCTAAGTGAAACGTGTGCGGTCATAATTATAGGTAAACTCTATGATGTTGTCACCATGGTTCCCTTTGTTCTGGTGGCAGTTGTAAGTATGGGATGTTCAGGATGCTTGTGTCCCAGGTGCCTGCATGCACTTTTGTTTGGGAGTGGCAGAAAGGAAGAGGTCTATCTGATTATTGGGTCTCACACCTTTAGGTTGTCCCAGGGCATCAATTAGCTTTGGAGTAAGACTTAAGATAGGGTCATTATGGAATACCAGATCATTCCTTCCCTGGATGAAGATACAATATGAGCAGTAAGCTCTGACAGACAGGCCTAGCTGGGGAGGGAAGGGAAGGAGAGAGAGAGAGGATAACCTAGATAGAAGGTAGGGAAGGATAGAGGGAGATGATTGCATGCATGAGTAAACTGGAGAAGATGATGGTGAGATTTATTTACTAAGCAAACCCTATTGTTTGTCTACTATATACTTAAGTATTGTGAGGTGCAAAACAGATGAATGGAGACACAGCCCTATCTTTTAAGTTTTGGGGATGTACTCTAGTTAAGAGCAAACTAGAGCTATCTTATTCACTTTATCAGAACACTTGATGCCTTCAATACTTGTTCATAGACATTGCTTTACAGTTAATTCCTGTGTGATATGACCTTTCTTGAAGGAGTTATGAGTCATTTAGCTTCTAGGTACAAACAATTGGGGTGTTTATCTGGTCTGTCAATAACATGCAGGTACTTGGATCTATTTCAAGGAGCATTTCTTTGCCTGGAGAATTCCTAGGGACTGTTATAAAACAATAGGCCCAAGGTCAGAAATAAGTGCTTGTTATTCTGTTATGCGCAGAAGTAAAGGATGCCAATCTCTAGTGTTAAGCATCTGGGGGCCATTGGGAAACATCTAGAGTGCTTCTATTTGGAGCACTTTATTATTGCCCATTTAGCCATTTGCATTATCACTTCCTTCATGGTCTCTCTTCTGATTAAAATTCCAGAGCATTCTATATCTCTGGGCATTCTGATAATGCTTTCTGTTCTTTCAAAGAGAGGCAGCTGGATCGTTTTCTCTCTTCCAAATGGTTCTTTCATCTGGAACATCAGGCAGACCCATTCACCTAAAGTGGGCTATCGATATTCAGGGTAGGCCGAGGGAACACACGTAGTGCAGGCCCTGATCCAGCCATCATCAATCTGGTCCAGCTGCCTGAATACTTCAGTTTTATTTTGAGAGATGTGTATTCTGTATACTTGGGTTGAAAGTGTCTCTGCTATTCTCAATAAAAGCCTTTGACGATTCTGTGCTAGTAAATGAGTTGCTTGTGTCTTTGCGTTTGATGGCCTTCTGGGTACTGTAGGCCCCTACTGTCTCCTTTCTGGCCACAGAACTCATAACTCTTTATTATCCACTTCTTAACATTAAAATCACCTTCTGTTTTTGTAGGAGGTCTAGGAAATGCATCTATTTACTCTTTAAATATCTATTGGCTAATCTATGTTGGTTACATTTTTACCCTACACAAAGTAGATAAACTCTACTCTTTTGGATGTTATACTTTAATAAAAATAAACAGATGAGAAATACATAATTTAGGTTGCTATTTTGAAGCTAGTAGCTTCTGCAGCTGAGGGACTAGCCACAGGATAGTGTGTGAAGAATGTGAGAAGAAACTTGGTACTGTTTTACTATTATTATTACGGTACCATTTGGTACTGAAAGGGGTGGAAGAAAACTGAATGAAAATAAAGTTGACTTCAAAAAAGGCGAGATTCGATCCCTATGGAAAGAATAAGCTCTCCACTTGCAGAATTTGTAAAAGTTCTGTGCACCAGCCAGGTTTTCATTATTGCCAGGGCTGTGCCTACAAAAAAGGCATCAGTGCAATGTGTGAGAAAAAAGTTGTGGATGCCAAGAACTGCAAGCAACGTCTGTCTAGGTGTATGGATGGAATTTCTGGCTTTGTATAATTTTACTTTCTGCTCTGACTTTTCAAGGCGCAATGTAGATGTTGAATGTGCAGAGTAATCTGTTTCAAGATAGGTGATTAAATTTAAATCAGGGCAGTTGATCCTCATTCTTTCTTTCCTTTTTTGAGGTGGTTTTGGCTGTGTAGTTCAAGCTGGACTTTAACTCACTAGGGAGCACAGGCTGGCCTTATGCTCATGGTGATCCTGCATCAGTGTCCCAAGTCATATGCTCTCACAAATTTTCTTTTCTCTTCTTTTCTTTTCTTTTCTTTTCTTTTCTTTTCTTTTCTTTTCTTTTCTCTTCTCTTCTCTTCTCTTCTCTTCTCTTCTCTTCTCTTCTCTTCTCTTCTCTTCTCTTCTCTCCTCTCCTTTCCTTTCCTTTCCTTTCCTTTCCTTTTCTTTTCCTTTCTTTTCTTTCTTTCTTTCTTTCTTTCTTTCTTTCTTTCTTTCTTTCTTTCTTTCTTTCTTTCTTTCTTTCTTTCTTTCTTTCTTTCTTTCTTGTCCTGAGACAGAGTCTCACTATGCAGGTTAGGCTAGCATTAAACTCACTTTGTAGCTAGGCTGGCTTTGAACTCACAGTGATCCTCCTGCCTCCGCCTGCCTATGTTGGGATTAAAGGAGTGTACCACCCTGCAGCCAGCCCTCTCAAAAACTTCTGAACAATATAATTACCCTTTTGTTTTGCATGATTATTTTCCTTACAAGCATTTTATGGTAATGTAGCAAGTAACAAATTTAATGAAAAACATTCTGAGTTTTCTATGCACTTTTTAACATCCATATAATTCTTGCTTCATGTACTTTATAGATATTGAAAGAATGAGGAAATAGTGGATATTTTGTTCTGAAGTTAGTGCGTGGACTTAGAATTCTCCCCTCCTTCCCTTACTGGAGGCACACAGTTCTTTGAACCAGCAGTCCCTTCATTAATTTCAGTTTCCTTAGATGTCATGATGGAGGCCATCATAGCTGAATGGTCCCTTATCAAAGACAAGTTAGATTTGTAATTATAAATTTGCTTCTGAAGCCAAAGTGCCAGTTCATTTCTTGTGAACAATAATATTTGTCCAGATAAATATACTGGATTTCAGAAAACATGCATTTGAGTTTAGATTGTCAGAAAGCCTGTGAGAACACTGTTTATCCATGTCATGTGTCATGAAAATGATCCTCAGTCTTTGTGAAAGCTCTTTGAAGCAGAGAACTTGTTTTTCTTTTTTAAAGAGAACTTTTTTAACCTCTTTCCTATCCCTCAAAGAAATAAATAAAACAAAGCAGATATCTTGAAAAAAATAAATACGTAATTTAAAATAAGTGCAGGTGGATAGGCGCATGTGTGCACGCACACACACACAAACACACACACTGATTAATTATTACTAAGTGTCACATGGGAGAATTAACACAGAGAGCTATCTTTTAAGCAGTGAATGAGATGAAGGGCCCTTCTAAGGTAGTGACATCACCTGAGATGTAAGTGAAATAAAGGACCCAGGTATGGGGCTATTGATACTTCTAGACAAATGCAGTAGCTGATGAGAAGGCCATGGACCACTATGATCAGAAGAGAGGGATCAAAGCAAAACCTGGGAGAGGGTGAGATTAGGGAAATAGCCACACATTATATTGGGATTCATACTGAGTAGAGCTTGTACTTTATTATAAGTAAAGTTCCTTGTGTCACTTGTCCTTCTATCTATTGTGAAGAATGACATGGAAGGGGGTGAAAACGAAAGCTGGGAAACTAATTGGAAGGCTGCTGGAACGAATGAAGTGAGAGATCGCATTAAAGTGGGGACAATGAAGTGGAGACGAGTGCAGATGATTCCAGATCTGTCATGGAGGTGGAGGACAGCTTGGGTGAACTGGCGGAGGGCCCGTGGGGCTGGACCTCTTGGGATTTGGGCTCAGTCAGTGCAGTGGACGATGATGGTGCTTACTAAAAGGCAAAATGTGTGGATTGGAGTCTTAATTTGAACGTTAAATTTGGTGTCAATAGACATGTATCCAGATATAAACATTTAGAATTTCACAAGAAAGTGATGCCTAAAGGTACAAATTTGGCTGTCATTGAATGTTTAAAGCTATGGAGTGGGATAGAATAGACAGGAAAAGGCAGCTGGATACCAACACTTGGGGCAAGAAAATATTTAAAGATAAGGAGAAAGGGAGACACCAAAGTTTAAAGAGGATGATTAGTAAGATATCTGCTTCTTCACCTGGAGATTGTGGCATCATGCAAACCAAGGGGAAATACTTTGACAAAGATGGAATGCAAACAGCTTTGTGGCCTGGGATCTGTGGGAGACTTTGGAAGGTTTCAGGGAAATAGCATGATGGAAGTCAGGTAGCGCAAGGTGAAGAATGAAAGAGAGAATAAGTAGACACAGCAACAAGAAACAACTCTTCCAATGGGTTTTGCTTGGGCAGAGCAACCCTGAGATGCAAGGGACCTAGAGTTCAGCCCTGTGGTTGCTGAAGATTATTTATGTATGCATCTTAAATTTCCACTAGAGTGTTCAGAATCTTTGACTTTTTTATTCACCTCTGCTTCCTAGCACAAACTTCCTGGCAAACATTTTGAATGATTGAATGAATGGTGAATTAATGAATATCTACTAGAGCAGGAACATTTCAGGCTTAAGACCATGTACGATATCGTCTGAAGGCTTATTCATGGATGTTATAATGCAAAACTATTCCAAAATGAATAAATGAGCTTCATAAACATCAAAGTGAATAAGGAAGCTGAACTTAAGAAAGGTCAGAGATGAGACTACTCAGACCGGGGTTTCTGTAGCAATGGGGGAGACCTGGGATCAGGATCCCAGGGAACAGACATCTCCTTTGGGCAGAAAAATCAGAGGACAGGATGTTGGATTTGTCTCTGATTCTAAATGTAACCTTACATTAGTCACTGTACCTGATCCCTAAACATCAGTCCTCATGTTGGTAGGATTGTTCCTCTGCAGAATTAAAGTGAAGAATTAATGAGTTTATTTCCATAAGAAGTTTAGTTGAGGATGTGCTTCAATTAACACACCCACTATAATACACTATTTTCAATACTATTTGTAGTAGCATTCAATACTGAGCCACACTATGTTTTACCAGTCAGTCAGCACATCAGAAATTAGAGAGTTATTTAAGTAAGAAGATTCACCCATGTCATGGTAAAACCTTCCTTTTATCCTGAAAGGAGTACGTAAATCAAGTTTATCTTTAGGAAAAGCTCTGCTCTCAGTACCACCCTCTCAGCTTGCCAGTGTGAGAAATGGGGATGAAGGGCTGTTCCGCGGTCAGGCAGATGCTGCTGGAGGCAAATTTCCAACTTCAAGTCATTTATGTTGAGGTGGCCTAAGTGGGTGTCTTCGTGTTATAGTTGTCTAAAATGACTCACAAAGCCTCATCTGTTTGAAAGGTGATCGATTAGATTATGGATTATGGCACTATAGCAGACTTGCTGCTGGGAGGTGATTCCCCTGGGGTGACCTGGAAGGGTGTATCTCCCTTCCCAGGTCCTCCCCTTTCTTTCTGCTTCCTGTCTCCATGACATGATCAGCTTTGCTCCCCCAAGTTCCCTCCACTGGTTGCTTCTTCCTGGAGCTGGCTGGCCACACAAGGAACAAGACTACTTAAATATGAATCAAAATGAATCTCTTCTCAGAATTTCAAGTGTCAGGTATTGTCTCAGCAATAAGGAAAGTGACTAGGATACTTGGGAAAGATGACAGTTGGTATCCTCTGTCACTAAGAGAATGCAAGGTCATGGAGCATCATTGCACCCCAGACAAAATCCTGACTCTGGCTTTGGTGTGTTCCCTGTGTCCTTCATGGTGTTATCATGGCCTCCCTTGCTTTCATGTCAAAGGACAAGCTGTCTCCTCTGCCTGGAATGCTCTCCCTGTGTCTGCTTATTTTCTGAACACTTTTGAGATTATTTAGCCAAAGTGTCAAGGGCTTCAGGAAGCTGTTCCTGGGTTAGGTGACCTTTCCAGTCTCCCGCTAGGCACTCCAAGCTTTTTTCTCTATCATCGTCATCATATTAAATTATAATCACTTATACTTCCTTGTCCTCCATACACATAGTTGAGGTCCTGCACGGAAGGACATCTTCTCCTTCATTCTTCTGTGTTTTCTCCCAGATCCTATTGGATGTGGATGGCCATATGTATTTCTCAACTGAGTGAATGAGTAAAATGAACTTAAAGGGCTAGCAAGTGCAACTGACTGTTTCCTGAGTAAAACAATGTGTAGGTCAGGGAGAGTGAAAAGGGAAATAGAAGCCGCAACATTCATGATACAGTTCTGCCTTGGTGGGCTTATTTCCTTCCCCTGTGAGTGCAGATCTCATCATAGCTGTCAGGAGCATTTTCTCCATGGCTTTGAACACATAGCTTTGCTTAACAGGATTTATGAAGACACTGTTGATTTCACCCCAGGATGTTCTGTCATTAAGGTGTTTCTCTAAGAGCAGTCAGTAGTAACAGTGGGGTTTCATCTACATATCTAATTAACTCGATTCCCAGCAGCTTTACTGGATTAGCTTCCAAGTCCCAGAGGCATGACTAGATAGTGGAAATGGTGTGATTTGATCCAGGATAGCCACCTATTCTTCAAATATACATGTACGATGTTGGAAATCATGGGATGAACTCTTGTCTTAGCTCCATGTCCTCCTGGAATATACACCATTCATTGTCATACCTTGACTGAGTCAGAGGTATTCTTATAATTCTACAGTTTTTTCCTCTCTTGATTTTCCTTCTAGGAAAAAATTTCACCCTAGTAAATTCCTCGGAAATGTTATATTCTCCTTAAATATCATGTATATGCAGCTTGTGGTACACTGTAAAAATGGCCTCGGTTCTTCCCCATCCTGTATGTGCAGTCCTCAAATGAGAAGAGGTCTTCTCCACTTGTTGTCTGGGCTTGGCCCTGTCACCTACTTTGACTAATGAGATTTCGGCTGACACAATATGAGAGACTTTGAAAGGGATGTACATTGTATTTTTTTTTTTTCTGCTTTTCTGTGTTTTATGACAGCTAGGTATCTTAGGAAAAAGCCAGGCTAGAATAATAAAGAGACTCATAGCCTACTCATCCTATTTCCTCTGCTGCCTGTTGCTCGTCAGGTTAATGAGATTATCATAAATTACTCCGACACTAGAAAAATCTATCACCTGACTGCAGCAGTATAACAAAACCTAGCTGAGATGGACTGTGTTTGCCTAGATCAGCGTAGTCTAGTTGACTCACAGAATAGCTGGCTGAAGAAATGGCCGTTGTGTAAGCCACAGGATTTGCACGTAGTGTGCAGCATTGCAAAAGCCAAGGGATAGTGAGCCTTTCGTGAACTTACCCTCCTCTCCTCTGAATTCATGTACCCATATTGATTTTTTCATGTTGCAGCCCAATGCTCACATGTTCGCAGATGGTGTTTCTGAGTCCACCTCTATAGTACACCTTGGGTACGTCAAGGGCAGGAGTACCGTCTGGAGGAAATGAGGGTGGGCCAGATGAGTGTGCGTAGCTGAGCTGGGCTGGCTTCGGATCTTGGCTTCTTGACACCAACAGCCCCTTTCCTTATTTCCTTCCAGTGCCTACTTGGATATATAGAAATTGACACTGGCTATAGTTTTGAAAGGTTGTTTTCACATTCTAGTTTGTAGTGATGGTAGCTTTTATCTATCCTTATAATTTCTTCATGTACCTCAAGATACTAGTTGCACAAGTTTTTTGAAAATAGGATTGTAAAAAAAAAAAAAAAACAATCCAGGATTAGTTATAAAATATGCTGGCCAGTGAAGCCTTCTGACAAGAATCCAAATTTCCTTTTTCTAAATTACATTTTTCACCTGACATTCTATGATGATTGATTTTTGTTTTATTTAGATTTGATTTTATTTTCAGGCAAGAGTTCATATTCTCAAAGTGAGCAATTTTTCCACTGAAAGCTATTAGTTTCATCTTGTCTAAGGTGATAAATTTTCAGACAAATCTGTTTAATGTGTCACTTGAGTAAAAATTGCCTATCAGTTTTTGGCAGTTTGAACACTCCAGGAAGTCATATGAAGGAGGCTTCCAAGACAGAATGAGGAGAAATAAGGTATCTCAGACAAAAGTTATTAACAGTCCTCTCAGAAACCCCTGTTAAACGAAGGCCCAATGAGAAATTAATAGTAAATGTTGCTATTTATTAGTTAAATCCTGAGTTATATTCTTAGTATCTTATTTAATTATTTCAACAACCCCATGTGGCAGATATATTTTATAAGTAAATAAAAGTTTAGAAATCTTAATTGGGTTGGGCTAGTGAGATGGTTCAGCGGTCTGAAGTGCCTGATTAGGAAAGCTTAGGCAACCACAGGGACTGCGGTTCAATCTCTGGCCCCCATGCTGTGCCAGCCCCACCCCCAGGGCAGGGTGAGCCAGCCATAAGAAAGAAAAAAAGAAAGAAAGAAAGAAAGAAAGAAAGAAAGAAAGAAAGAGAAAGAAAGAAAGAAAGTTTAATTGGGTTATCTAAATTAATCTGGCATATGGAGGCAAACCCAGGTGTGTCTAACTTCATAGCTGATGTTTTAATCCTTAAGATTTGCAAAGGGGCCGGGGAGATAGCTCTGTGGCACAAGTGCCTGACTGGCAAGTGCAAGTTTGAACCTCAGTCTCACAAAAAGAAAAATTGGGGGGGATGGAAAATGTGGTTTGTCTATGGCAAAGCGCATAGACTTTTTAAAGATTAAAAACCAAATAATATAACTCTCGAAGGAAGATCATCTAGGGGCAAGAAGTATTTGAAGACAGAACATTCTATTCATTTCTCTTGGAATATTTTCTACGCTGAGAGGGTTGCGCTGACCTTGGAATATATGTGGGCCCATATCTATTTGTGGCTGCCCAGAAGCTCCAGGCTTGGTATTCATGAGGTCAAATTTTCCACAGAAGTATCAGAAAACATCAGAGAATGTTACAGTGAGGGAACTCATGTTCGCATCTCCATGACTCCTCTCCAGCATCCTTGAGTCTGCTCTTTTCCTGGAAAACTGGCGTGGTTTTTGGCCTCTGACTAGATGTTGCCAATGGAGAGAGAGCCCAAGGAAAGCTACTGCAGCATGAGTAGGTGTGTGGCAGGTGGGTCAGTCAGATGGCCATCCTCAGGGCTACTCTGAAGTCACTGACTGGAAGTCACTGCTCCTGTCAGTGTGGCCCTTGCTGTGTGACTCCTCCTTCTGGGCCTTGTACCTTCTTCCTCCCTTCCACAGGCCTAGGACTCTGATCATTTTCTTGTTGCTGAACTCTCCTCTGTGGCTTTTCTACTTCCAGTTTATATCTCTATAAATAGTCTCCTTGAATTCTCCTAATTTGAGCTGCAATTTATTTCTTGCTGGTACTGTCATGGATAGAGAATTTTAGAGATTTTATAGCTCAAACATTCTATGAAAAGAAAACCAAAGAAGAGGGAAAGTAATTTTTTGCTTCGAGTAGCTGTTCCGTGGCAGAAGCAGACCTGGGAAGACACATCAGACTCATTTCTGGTCCAGGGAGCCTTCTGGTGAGGGAGGGCGAGGGAGTGTGTGTGTGTTGTGTGCGCAGGTGCATGTGTGTGTGAGTGCATGTGCATGCGTGTATGTGAGTGCATGTGCGTGTGTGTGTGTGTGTGTGTGTGTGTGTGTGTGTGTATTCAGTATATCCGTGGGGTCAAATATTCCCATAATAACCTTTATCCAAGTCATAGCTCAGCTGTACTTGGGCAATTTCTCCAGTATGATTTTTTTTTTCTTGTTTTGGTGTTCTAGGATAAAAAATAATATGCAAAGAATGAGCTTCTATGTTTATTTGGTTACACATTTGCAAGCACTGTAGGAGATAGTTGTGAATGCAGCTAATGCCCTGCAAAGCCAGGGATTTAAGAAATGCAAGTTATTCATCAGTCTAATAACATCCACAAACCAAAATGATAGTGAATTGAGATCTTACCATTAAGGGAAGAATATCACCACATTGTTTATTACTACCAGTTGTTGAGTGTTGTCAAGTGCAGATTATTAAGTGTGACTGCTGCCAGTGTACTGGCACAAGATAAGTAGCCAATGTGTATTTGCTGAATGAATGAATATTTATATAGCTGATGAGTGGGAAATAGTAGTTTAAGCTTATTGGAAGCATATAATCCATGGAAAGCAATACTTCCCTGAATTCTGATGCATTTTTTTTGTTGGCTGCTTTCAGCATGGTTAAACTAGGCAGAGTTTTGTTGATAACTTGATTTTTCTGTATTTATTTTTTCATGCATGTGCTGATATATGTTAGGACTGCATTTGGAGCCTGAGGTTCCTGGTTTTCATTTTGACTCTGAGACTCCCTTATTAGAAGTAAAGAATTTTATTCTCTGTGGATCTCAATTCCATATTGTGAATCTGGGTAGTTACTGTCTTTCTCATAGTTTGAGTCTTAAAAACATATATATGCAAGAGAAGTTTCTAAAAATTAATTGTAAAGAGATGATTATTCTTAATGTGTTGGGATATTAGATTTGACCTTTGAATTGCCCATTGGTGAGCTTACACTATGGGACATATTGACATCTTCATCTGCACACAGTACTAGTACAGTATCTTCTCGCAGGTTCACCAAGTACTCTTGTAGTTCTGACTCTAAAGACATAATTCAAGAAAATGAAACTATATTTGTTAGAGCAACCATCTCCATCTCATGGCCAGGATTCCTGGAAGCTGCCAGGCATATATATATTTTCTGGTACCGGGCAATAGTATGAATTCATGTACAAAAACTTTCTTGATGAAATTTCCACTCTGTTCTATGTGTTTAGCTCTTTCCTCTCTCTTCCTCACCTCCCAACAACAAAAACAAAATAAAACCAAACCCAAAATTTGTCACTTTTAAAGAAGAAAAAAAAAAAAGAATCTTGTAAAAGGGCTGAGGAGATATCTCAGTAGAATAAGTGCCTGCCTGGCAAGCTCAGGGTCCTGAGTTCAATCCCTAGTAGTGAAAAAAAAAAAATCACTCTTAAGCTAAGGACAACTTAAATTATCTTTATTATAGTATTTTATTACCAAGAATAATTCATTCCCTTCCTCCGGACTCTGTCCATCGTGCTAGTGTAGAGCCTTTCCTTTTATAACTCAAAGGTTGCATCATTCCCCACCACAAAGCATGATTTATTCTGAGGCAAATTCTGTACTTTTCCTTTGCAAAATTCTCTCTCTCTCTCTCTCCTCTGTTAAATAGCAGACTTTCCTTCCTCATAAATGTAGATGTGGATATGATTAATGAAATGCAAATTTGCTAAAGAGCATTTAGGATATCATAGTAGATTTTTGTCATTCTGTATTTTTTCAGTCGATCAGTGCTAAAAGTATATTTATTTATTTTTATGGCTGGCTCAGCCCACCCTGAGGGCAGGGCTGGCGCAGCATGTGGTGCCGGGGATCAAACCTCAGTCCTTGCAGCCGCCTACCTCAGTCCCTGCAGCTGCCTAAGCTTTCCTAAGCAGGCGCTTTAGACCACTGAGCCATCCCGCTGGGCCCTAATGCTAAAAGTATAATCACTATTAAGTTGGTATGTTTTGACCTTTATGAAGGGTCTTCATTGTTTTAAAAAGCATGAGCATCCCTGGGATAAATCTTGCACGGTGCTGTCTGAACTCCACCAAGATGACAGCTGGACCAAGTTGGTTCCAGAAGGACAAACCAGATTTCGGACAAAGAATCCATGGGTTACTTTGGGATTCACACACTACCAATAAATGAATGGATATTTAAGAATTTAAGAGAAGAGAGAATGGGGTACAGTACTTTATTCAAGAAATAGGCCCCCCAATCCATCCTATTCCTGTTGACTTGTGTCCTTACCCCTATATAACTCTGCTTGTGGTTGCAGATAAAGAAGCTAGTTTAGTGATAACAAAGGGAAGTTTTTCTGGGGAGTGGAAATAAAAACGTTCTACAAAACAGTATCAATCTTACGTCAGGTTATATACATATTTCATCAGATATATGTGTGTGTTTGTGTGTGTAAAAGACAAAGAAAATGTAATATAAAGTCAATGGAAAATGGAAATATACTTTTTGAAGTTTCTAATACTAGGAGAAAATAGCATACCATGTCTTATATGTAGATTTGTAAGTCAAGGAAACAGTATAAATCATAAAACATGAAATAAAATTAAATAATATTCAGAAAATTAATTAAATATTAGTTAATTCAAAAGTAAATTAAATATTTCAAAAATAATATTCAAAAATTAAAATTAAATTGTGAGTCCAACTAACAGGCCAGAATGTAGTATGTCATATGTACAAATCTGTGATTAATTCAGAGTACTCACATAGTATTTGCTTAGGTTAATATACATAAAAATATCAACTAAGAAAAAGTTCTCATGATAGTAAAGAATTACTAACAATAAAACATAATAAAAATACTGTAATGACAAATATATGACCTATACTTCTAACAGTTTGGGGATAAGATATTGCACAAAGTTCTAGTATATGGTGAATGTGGACAGTGTCCATGACACTTACTGGTGGCTGAGTGTCGCTTGTAGGACTGAGCCACTGTTATTTCCTTGATATCCACCGTATAGACCTGGACAGAATCACGACTCCTAGGGTGCTGTTGATGGACATATTTTGCTTCTGTATACAAAAGAATAACTGAAAGGCTGCTGTTGTATATTTCTTTTTCTCCAGTGTTTGTTTGCCCTATTTGGTGAGCTCTTTTCATTCTGATTCATGGAGTTGTGGTCATTTTGATCCTTTTCTGGGATATTTTGTAATAGTCTGTGTAGGGTTGGCTTTGTCATCATGAAATTCTTCAGGTTTTTTTTTATTTTTTTTTTTATTTTTTTTTATTGTCCTGTAAGTATTTCATTTCTCCATTGTACTAGAGAGTTTTGCAGGATATGTCAGTCTGGGTTGAAATTTGTTTTCTTGCAAGACTGGCAGTACTTTGCTCCATGCTCTTCTTTTTTTTTTTTTAATTTTTTTTTTTTCTTGTTTCAGAACCTTTGTTTGTTTATTCACTCATTTTTATGGCCAGCTCAGCCTGCCCCAAGGGCAGGGCTGGCTCAGCATGTGGTGCCAGGGATCGAAACGTGGTCCCTGCAGCTGCCCAAACTTTCCCAAGCAGGCGCTTTAGACCACTGAGCCATCCTGCCAGGCCCTCCATGCTCTTCTTGACTTCATGGTTTGTTTGGAAAAATCTGCCATTGTTCTGGTATGTTTTCCTTTAAATGTGATCTGTTTCTTTTTGCTAGTGGCTTTTAGTATATTGTTCCTGGGCTGAATTCCTGGGATCTTGATTATTATATGTTTGGGTGTGGTTTTCATTGGGTTGATGTTATTTAGAATTCTATATGCTTCGGTTATCTGATTGTCAGACTCTTTCCCCATATTTGAGAAGTTTTCTGCTATTACTTCTGCCCATATTCTTTTTATATCATTTGTATTGATTCCTTCTTTCTCATTGATACCTATTAGTCTTCCATTGTTCATCTTTGCATTGTGTTGTAGAAGGTGAATTATTTTCACCTGTATCCTAGTTGTTTTTAAGAGATTATTATTATTATTATTATTATTATTATTATTATTACCAGCTCAGCCTGCCTGGGGGGTGGGGGTTAGGGCTGGCATAGCATATGGTGCCAGGGATTGAACCGTGATCCCTGCAATTGCCTAAGCTTGCCTAAGCAGGTGCTTTAGACCACTGAGTCAACTCACTGACCCTAAGAGATCTTTTCTTACCTTTTCACTAAGTGCAATTGTGTCTACAAAGTCTGAAAGTCTATTTTCACTTTCATTCAAACAGTTTTGCCATCTTGTGATTGAAGTTTTAATTTCTTGTATATCACTTTGAATCTGCTTCATGTGTTCTGTTTCTTTTCTGTATTGTTCATTCAAGGATTCCATCATTTTTCTATTCTCTATTTTTTATCAATGTCTTTAGAAGCCCTTAATACTTCTTTTAGTATGTTATCATTTCTTTTTATATTTCAGAGAAAATTTCTGATGTGATTTCCTCTATACCTTTCTGCAGTTGGTTCTTTACTTCAGATGCTGTTATTTCAGAGATTTCAGGTCTGTGCTTTCAAATTTCTTCTATGTTATTGTCTGTTGCATTTGTTCTTGGTGCACTAAATGCCTGAGACTGCACTTTTCTCCTTGTCTTTGTCATTTTGTATAGCACTGTCTTCTGACCTTTGGTGTAGAGCTTTGTTAGAATTATTACCTTAGCACCAGGTCAAGATCTACCTATTTCAAATGGGTCCAGATGGTTGTGGCTTCGGTCTGGCTGCTGTGCTCCATTTCTTCCTGATGCAGCCCTTGGAGGTGAAACCACTGTGTCACTTTGGCAAGATTTTCTGCTCTTGGGTGGGTCTTGCCTCTAGCCTCTCTTCAGGGAGTTCTACCACAGTCATGTAGTGTGCAGTGAGCTGTTTCATCACCCTGGGCCTGTTTGCCCACTCGGCCTGGGAAGATGACTGACGGATCAAATGAGGGCAAAAACCTTAAGGAATCAGCTGAAAGAAAGAGATCTGTTCTCCTTCCACTTCTACTCAACTAGAAAAAGCCATGCTTTACAGTAGTTAACGTAGTAACTTCACTGTATATAGTTGGTTTGGGACTGAGTACCATCCTACCCTACGTAGTATTTTATTATCTGCAGGATTTCTCAAATGCCGATCTTATTAGCCTCATCCAGAGGCTTTTAAAACCATATCCGGGTATGCTGCTCTTGTGTAAAGATAGTTTCATAAGGATAGTCTGATTCAATTGGTATGGGTAGGGACCCTGAGTAGTTTTTTAGGAGATACCCCTGTGATTCTCATAGGAGCCTGAGCAAGGCCAATACTCCAAAAAAATGTTTACAGCCAAGCTAAAATTTTGTATCAGTCTACATCACATCAACCCCCCTAGCAACCCAGATGCCCAATGGAAAAACTCTAGGTCAGCTTTTTCATTTTGTATCCACTGACACTTTGGGAGTTCCCAGTGCAACTCCTATGCTCTCCAATTGTTTGATGATACCAGATGTTAGTCTAATCCACAGCTATCATGGTACCAGTTCCTGAAGCATTAACGTATTTCTACAATTGCAAGCAAACTCTCTGAGGAGCCCCATTCTTCCCATGACTGACTCCTGTGACTCACAGCCACTCTGATTTGTCAATGGTAGTAGCCAAATATTATCCTTAGTCCCATAGAAGAATCTAAGACTTTGTTTCACTGCACTGAAATTTAGAGTATGAAAGTATTTCAACTAATAATTGTTAATGATTATAGGCAAGATAAAACAATAGCAGGACTTGTGACAAACAGTATAAGGACTTGTCTGGTAAAATAAAAAAGTATATCTTGTGTATGTATCTAAAATTAAATAATATCCTTATTCTAGCCAGCACACAGGCCAGGCAGGCATGCGGAGCTTCCTCCATCAGACTGGCCCAGTGAGGATCCCTGTGGTAGATCCTCATTTTCAAAGAATCAGCACACTTCATGCAAAAGTCCTAGGGAGTAAAGATACTGTACTATGAATACATTTTTGAGAGAAGCATAATAGAAACAGGTTTCCATGTTACCACAATGCATGGCCCCAGAGAATAACATTACACTATCTGGCTCTGGGCTCTCATCACAGTTCTTCATTTAGATTCTGGTTATTTTTGGTGGAATTTTAACAAGGTTGCTTATCTGGCTTACCAGTTGTCATGTTAGAAGCAGAAAATTAGAAAAGGGAGTTGCTTTTGGTAGGCATATTATAACAGCAAATTGTTAGAGCCAGCACTTCAGAGAAAAATGTTTTCATCCTCTGTAAAATGAGCTGGTCAATTTCTGAGGTCCCTTTCAGCTCTAAAATTCAATGTGTTTAGGATAGAGGCTATAAAAAGCCAGAGAAAAACACATAAGACTGAGAAATCCTAGAAATATGGACTCACCGTGGGGAAAATAATCTTAGATACCTGCGCCTGTGTGCCTAACTGTATCATAGGCACTGAGGTATTTAATATTTGTGCTAATGACACTGAGTCATCAGAAAAAAATTAATTTTTTTTATTGATGTCCTTTCAGAATGCAAGAAGCACACAAATTACTTTTGAAAGATTTCACTCAAACATACTCATCAAAATTTTTGCTGCTTACAATCCCACTGATTGGAAAATTCATTTCAAAGGACTAGAATTATTGATAAATTCTTCATTGTTCTGTGCTTTTTTTATTGTTGCTCTTTGACATTGCAGATAAAATTGTTGGGACAGAGTCTTGCACAGTTGTTATTGCTTTGTCCTAATTCAGCACCTCCCACCCCCAGATCTGAGGCAGTCTTGATCACAGCCTTATCACAGTCTTCTCACAGGTTCTTATGCGTAGCTGATAATAGAGCTGTTGAACTCCGAGGACAAAGACTGAACCTTCTTTAGTTGTGTTTCCTTTCAGTTTCCATAACTTTGTATTATAGCAGTGAGGAGATGAATGATGAATGGATGAGCTGCCAACGAATTTTCTTACTTTCCTATTTATTTCTAAAAAAATTAATTAAGTTTATTGGTACATTTTAGACATACATAAAGATCACATTCATCATAGGGAATTTGTACCTGTATATATCTTGATTCTTCATTTATCTCCATTGGCCTCTCTTCCCATCAAATCCTCTCCCCTGCTTTATGTACAAAAGTTTTCTTTATATTTTTCTTTTTGCCTTTTTTCTTTTCCCTTCCTTCTTTTTTTTCCTGCCCCCTCTATAGTCCCTCTTCACATTTGAGCACTTTCTTCCTATTTGACATTATCTAGTATACAGTATGGCCTTAACGTGCATCCATTTACCTAGAAATGTCTCAAGTTTATCCTTCGTTTTTGGCTACATAGTATTCCATTGTAGTAAAAAACCACACCTTCTCTATTCATTAATTGACTGATGGGCATTTAAGCAGTTTTTAAGATTTTGCTGTTACAAATGGTGCCACTGTGAACATGAATGTGCACATAGTGCTGTGGTCTGATGTTTTAATTTTTTTTTAAGATATCAAGGGGAATATCTGGACCAAATGGAAACTCTAAGTTTAATTTTTTGAGGAATTGCTACACTGATTTCCACAGTGGTTTCAGCGCTCTACACTTCTACCTACAGTGGAATAGGGCTCCTTTTACTCTATAGTCTTGCCAGCATTTATTGGTTGATTTCTTTATAATTGCCATTCTTTCTGGAGTGAGACAGAATCTCAGTGTTTTAATTTGCATCTCTCAAAGGACTAGTAATGTTGAACACTTTTTCATATTTTCCATTTCTATTTCTTCATCTGAGAAGTGACTATTCAATTTATGCCTGGCAAGTGGGTAGGAGGAACTAACATAGTGAAAATGGCCATATTTCCAAGTTTGTTATACATATTTAATGCAATATTGATCAAAATACCAGTAGTGTACCTCACATAATTAGAGAAAACAACACTAAAACTTATTTAGAATCAGAAGTGACCTAGAATAGCAAAAGCAATTCTAGGCAACAAATGCAAATCAGGGGACATTACAATCCATGATTTGAAATTATATTATAAAGCTATTGTGATTAAACACTGCATGGTTCTAGCAGAAAACAAAACAAAACAACAACAACAAAAAGAAACAATAACACCAGGCCAGAGGATCAATAGAACAGATTAAAAGGTACAGAAATGCACTCAGACATCTTATGTTTGACAAAGAGGCCAAACACCTTCAGTGGAAGTAAGACAGTCTCTTAATAAATGCTGTTGGAGAGCCTGCCTTCCTGCCCCAGAGAGGCGTTGCCACCGCTGCCACTGTTCCTGCTGTGTATCATGACCACACCAAAGCATGAGTTTTCTGTGGACATGATCTGTGAAGGCTGTGTGGTCATATCCCCTGTCCTCAACAAGCTGGGAGGAGTTCAGTTCAGCATCTGCCTACCCAGCAAGAAGGTCTGCATCATCTCTGAGCACAGCATGGACACCCTGCTAGTGGCCCTGAGTAAGAGAGGCAAGACCATTTCCTATCTAGACCCCAAGTAACCCCCAGAACGGACTGAAGCACAAGGCCAGCTAGCTTCCACACAGACCTGGGACCTGGCCTTGTGCTTGACTATGGAGCCTGCCCTTTCCTCCTGGCCCTGCAGTGAGGTTGAGCTGCCTCTGTCAGAAAAGTTGTCCTTGCATGGCGTGGTGTTGTATGCTCCTCGCTGCCACCTGCTTAAGTCAGAGCTTCCAAGTCAAGGCCAGGAAGCTTGTGGATTCTGTTTTGGCTGTAGGATCTTTAGCAAGTGACTGCCCATTTGGGCAGTACTTCTCTTCATTAAAAGCAAAGCTGTTGGCCCAGAAAAAAAAAATGCTGCTGGAAAAACTGACTTTCCACATGTTGAGGACAAAAACTAGACCCTTGTCTCTCACCATGTACTAGTAAACTCCAATCAGAATGTGATCTAAATATTAAAACAGAAACACTAAATCGTCTTGGTGAGAGAATACGTAGGATTCTTGAAGACATAGGTATAGGAAAGATTTTATGAACTGAACCCAGATCACATGAGAAATATCACAGAGAATCAATACCTTGGGTCTGATTTTGTTAAAAAGATTTTCACAGTAAAAGAATCACCAACAGAATGAAAAGACATGGGGAAATTTTTTGTAGGCTATTCCTCAGACAAAGGTCTGATATGGAAGATATATAAAGAAATAAAAAACATCCCAAATTTAAAAACTAAATCCAAAAATAGACATTGGAAATAGGCTGACACCTGTTCTATTTCTCAGTCCTGTATGTTTGTCTTTAAGAAGACCTGTCTCTTGCTTGCCCTTCCATTCCCATTAATACTACTCTGATTTTTTCCTGCACTCTGAAACTATAGCTAAGAAGAACAAAATGCATCCCCTATATGCTTATTGTAGAAACATTACAAAACATAGACATGGCTAAAGATGGAAAGAAAAAAAAATCAGTAATAGTACCACTATCCAGAAATAGCCATCATTGAAATTTCAGGGTTTATCTTTTCATTTCTTTCCTTAGGCATCTTCACATATAATACCAGTGTCAGAAGCCACTTTCCCTTCCCAACAGAATCTACTTCCTTCAAAGAACTTGTGAACAATTTATAGTATATGGTAAATGTCCTTTGAGAACAGAGGATTTGAGTTATTTAGTCTGTTTTTTGCTTTTATGGATTTCCATTTTGCTAGCTCCCACTTTCTTAGTCATAGTTTTTTTTTTTTTCTAATGTCTTTTTGCTTATTTATAGTTCAGAGACCATGTAAGCATTTGTGTTTCTGTCATCACTCTCCTAGGAAGATCATGGCAGATGGAGTGGAGGGAGATAATTTTTTCCTCTTACATTTCAAGGTCTCCCAAGTGAATTCATGTTGTAAATATAAGTATACATTTAGTTGCTTTTCATTTAGAAGAGGAACTATGCATTATTGGTAGGAATGTAAATTTCTAGGGATGGAAAACAATATAGGGCTCCTCAAAAAGATAAAATAGGAACACCTTATGGCCCTGCAATTCCACATCTGCATATGCTGTATATCCAAAGGAAATGGAGTTAGTGTGTTCACGAGATACTGGGGCTTTCATGTCCATTGCAGTATTATTTATGATAACTAACACATGGAAAAACAAAACAAAGCAAAATAAAACAAAGAAAAAAAAAACCCTAACACATGGAGATGTCAGACAACAGATGATGGCAAAGGAACAATGTATATGTAAATGCTCTGTATCCCAGTATACTTGGCATAAATCAAGAATATCATAAGTCAGTGATGGTGAACCTTTTAGATACTGAGTAATCAAATTGCAACCCCAAACCTATGTATTTATCACAAAGCAATAGCATTATAATGATACCTGAATGCTCATATTTTAGTTTAAGAAAACATCACTATTTTCCAATGCTTAGCTGCTGCTGGGTGACTTGCTTGCATGCTGACAGAGAGGGCTCTGCTGGCCATAGGCTTACCACCACTGTTATAAGTAAAAATACATTTAATGTACCTAATGTACCATAGTTTAGCAATGCAAAATACTGAAGAATTATTTATCCTTTTGAGTGTATGGAGGCTGTGGCTTGTTGCCACTGGCTAGCATTGCCACACATTCCTCATCTGGGAAAAGGTCAAATTCAAAAGTGAAATGCAGTTAACGTTAAATGCATTTCACTTTTGCACCACTGTAAAGTAAAAAAATAGAAGAACCAAAATTAGTTGGGAACTATATTTATGTACAAGGCAAGGTTATGGAACCATAAGGAGGCAGTCTTTCCTTGTCAGTCTTGAGACATGAGATAACGTGGATGAACCTATAGGCCTTCTGGGTCAGACCGAGAGGGACAAATAGTGATGAACTTACATATGAAATATTCAAATGTCCAAGTAGCAGGAAAAGAGGGTAGAATGCTGGTTGCCAGGGATGGGTGGGAATGGCAAGGAATGGGGAGCTGTTAGTCAAAGGATATAAACTTTAGTAACAAGATAAATAAGTTATGAGAATCTAATATACAGCACTGTGAGATTGCAGTCAATTTTATTATACTATGCGATTGAAATCTGAAAACAGTAAATTTTAAATATTTTCAACATACTTACATGTATACACACACCCACATTCAAAGTGACCAGTATACATATATCAAATCATCACCATTATGTGCATTTCATTTGTCAATTATATCCAAATAATTTTGGAGTAATTATAGTAGGAGCAATTGCCATGACATTAATTCATTTTTCAAAATTATGACTTGTAGTCCACTATAGTTTATTTAGCATTTCTTTTTCTAGACTATATAGATAGTTTGCAGGCTTTATTATTTTTTTTTTTACTATTATTAAGATCATGATGAAAATACTCACATGTTGGCTTGATAGTCTCTTGAGACAACCTTCTGTAAATGGACTTATAAGAGTTTGAGTATTTTAATACAAATATTGATCACTTAATATAGACAGAATTTGATCAATGTGTCATCCTTAGGTGATATCGCCATGATGGGAAAATCATACCGTGTGCTTACACAGACCTAGATGATACAGGACTATCACTGCTTGTAATGTCTTGATAAGATGAAGAGATGAAGTAAATAAATGAAGCCTGATCATTCTGGTGGTGTGACATGCCATACCACTTTACAGTAACTTTTAAAAATGGGGTATATTTTTAGGGACTGAGGAGATAGCTC
Source organism: Myocastor coypus (assembly GCA_004027025.1). Taxonomy (NCBI): domain Eukaryota; kingdom Metazoa; phylum Chordata; class Mammalia; order Rodentia; family Myocastoridae; genus Myocastor; species Myocastor coypus. The sequence continues at coordinate 27,524 of PVJA010008035.1, forward strand.
AGTGGTCTGAGTGCCTGCCTTGCAAGCACAAGGACCCAGCTCGCAAGCACAGGTGTGGAACTGGGTCCACCCTGGGCACACTGAGCCACGTGCTGAACCCAGGCACAGTGGCACATACCTATAAGTCTAGTGCAGGTGAGGCTGCAACCAGAGGATCACTACAAGTCTGAGCTCCTTAGTAAGATCCTGTGCCAAATACATAAAAAAGTCAACAAAAAATAGGGTACATTTTAAGTAATAAAAAGATAGTATTCATTGTTCTTTGTTACCATTGTCAGGTGCATGTGCTATCTTTTGTACATCTGGAAGCTCAGTAGTTTTATTTCCAGCATCATCATCGCATGTTGTAAAATTATGTGCTGGAGTCGAAAGGACCGACAAGACCCAGTGAAGGTGGCTCAGAGGACTCACTAAGATTCTGTCCTCAGTGAGCAAAGAACCTCCGAAACAGCTTTATTCGGGATAGTCAGCATGATCTCGTGCACCGTCACCTCAGAAAAGGAGAACCATGTGCTCAGGCACGAATGTGACCATGGTCTCATTAAAGTAAAAGAGGACCACATGCTAGTCACGAATGCAACCACGATCTCCATCAGCTTCCATCCTAGGGTTCATTCAGGGGTCAGCCAATAGCATTCCAAGAAAGGGAGAAGGCAACTACTAGAGAACCCACAGGTGAAGCTGCTCTACCGCAGCTGCCTCTGGGCCCCGTCCATCACACTCTGCTTTTTGAAATGCCCATCAGGCTACAATCGCAAGCTCACGAGTGATACTTTACAAAATTCACGTGGTGCTGATGTCACTCAGCCATAGGACTTTTCAGCCTGTTCTAATCATAATCACTGTGATATATGTGGTCTATTGGGTATGTGGTCAATTTGGGAGAAATACCTTTATTCCTGGCAGAAAATTTATATTGCATTCTTCAGAAAAAATATACCAATTTATACTAGTCCACCAAAGGCCTGAGAAAGTATTTTTTTCATTGCAGTCTTTCCAACACCAAGTGGTATTATAAAACAACTTAAGAGAAATATTTATAATTTACAAAATAAAACGGTAACCCACTTTGATTTATGTTATTGATTACCGACATCTAACTTTTATTGTATGTCAACTGTTCTTGTATTTCTTTTCCTGTGTTTTAATTTGGTTCATCTTCATTTAATTGATTTAGAAATAAGTTTTACTTCTGAAGAAAATACTGTATTCATTGCGAAAAATTTGGGATGATAAGAAAGTATAAATGGGGGCCCGGCAGGATGGCTCAGTGGCCTAAAGTGCCTGCTTGGGGAAGCTTGGGCGGCTTCAGGGACCACGGTTTGATCCCTGGCACCACATGCTGCGCCAGCCCTGCCCTCGGGGCGGGCTGAGCCGGCCATAAAAATGAGTGAATAAACAAAGGTTCTGAAACAAGAATAAATAAATAAATAATTCTTAAAAAAAGAAAGTATAAATGAAATAAAATTCCTAATATTAACATCATTCATATCTGATGACTGTAATTAAATTAGTGAATATAAAACATTGTTCTGTTTTTCACTACATTAAACATTACCTTTTAAGAGCACTTATAAGGATTATAGTTTTGTCATATATATAATTTGTTTTTTATTTTTTATATTTTAGTAATATTAATGGGAAAGAATTAGCAATGAGACAGTTTTACAATAGGTTAGTAGGACAGATACAATAATTAATACATTGCATATTGTTGTCTTTGTAGTTATTGTTCAGAGTACAAGATGCAGACATGATATTTTGTCTAAACATTATTAGTACTAATTTTTCTTCTCATTAACAAAAAGAAAGTAGCTGTGTATATAGTCCAATAGTCCATAATAGTAGTGGGTTAGTTCTACAATAGTACAGTTGTACAATAGTACAATAGTAGTACAACTGGCAATATTGGAGGCTGTTGACTTGAGCCTTTTACATATAGATATATAGATATATATATATTTGGTCCAGGAATCAAACCCAGGACCTTGCACTTGCTAGGCAGTTACTTGTACCACTAAGTTGTACTCTTCGCCTGTTGTACATATATTTTCATGCATTTCTTTTTTTTTTAAATTATTTTATTTTTTATGTTATGGCCGGCTCAGCCTGCTCTGGGGGAGGCGCTGGCACAGCATGTGGTGCTGGGGATTGAACCTCAGTCCTTGTGGTTGTCTAAGCTTGCTTAAGGAGATGCTTTAGACCGCTGAGCCATCTCACCAGCCCCCTTCATGCATTTCTTTTAAGGTGTCTTTTGTTATCCTTTGAAAACTTAAGTATTTGTGATTTATCTTAGATATTTCATGTTTTCGTTTTATATTCAGTGTTTTAATAATTTTCATGGTCATAATTAGATCTATTTCTGAACTATGGTTGTAGATTTTTATTGATTCTTATACCAATATCTTATTTTCTTTAGCATCTCATAAGATCATTCTATTTTCAAAATATTATTGTAGGTAAACTTTAGAGTCTTTTGATTCAGTCTAAGTAAACAAATACTGTATTGAGCTTCAAAAATTATTCTTTATTAGCATTCACTTTTTGTTTATTTATTTTTATGGCCAGCTAAGCCTGCCCTGAGGGCAGGGCTGGCGCAGCATGTATTGCCAGGGATCGAACTGCAGTCCCTGCAGCCGCCTAAAGCTTTCTTAAGCAGACACTTTAGACCACTGAGCCATCCTGCCGGGCCAGCATTCACTTTTTATTTTTTGTTTTTTTTTTATGTATTTAGTGCAGGATCAACGAGGTCTCACTATATAGATCAGACTTGTAGTGATCCTCCTGTCTCCAGCCTCCCAAGTGCTGGGATTATGGGCGCACAGTACCACGCCCAGTCTCAGTCACCATCTCAGTGTGTGCTTGGGGTGGGACTGGCCCAGCACACCGGAGGTTGAACCCGGGCTGCTGTGCTCTGCCTAAGCAAGTGCTTTAGTCTGCTGAGCTATCTGACTGACCACAGCATTCACTTTTTAATGAATGCAATATCCTATCTGGCGCACCTAAAGTATTATTTAAACAATTTAAGTATTTGATATTCATAATGTTTTCCACAGCTTCAGTAACATTTTGCATTCCCTCCAATAGTGCATAGTCTCTAATTTCTTCAGGGACCTCCTTATCCACTTCTTTGGCTGGAGCTTAGCGAGTGAGAGGTGGCGCTGGTGTTAGAGAGCGACAGCAGTTCAGCAGCGGCTGCCCATTTTTTCATATATTTATTTTTCATTTGTATTTTTCCTCTGAGAAGTCTGTATTCATCTTAGATGCCCATTTTTGGATTGAATCTTTGAATTTTTTGGGGAATGGTATTAAAATTTATTTCTTAATTATTGTGTAAGAAAAGAAGTGATTTTCTAATGTTGATTTATATCCTGCTCTTTTGCTGAGTTTATCAATTCTAAAAGTGTTTCAGCAGAGTTTTTAGAGTCTTCTAATATAGGCGAAGATCTGCAAAGAAGGATAATTTGACTTATTTTTATCCCTCTTTTATATTATTTTTATCCCTCTTATTTATTTCTCCTGTCTAACTGCCCTATCTAAAATTTTAAGATTGTATTAGATGGGAGTAATGAGTAGACATCCTTGCTTTGTTCCTGACTTTAGAGGAAATTGATTTAAGTTTTTCCGCGCTCATAATGATGGTGGCTGTGGGTTTTTTTGTTTGTTTGTTTGTTTTGTTTTGTTTTTTGTATATGGCTTTTATTACACCAAGGAATGATCTTTAAATATCTAGTCTCTTCAGGGCATTTATCATGAAAGAATGCTGAACTGTCAGAGGTTTCTGTGTCAATAGAAGTGATTCTGTAATTTTTGTCTTTGATTTTATTTACATGGTCTATTATGTTCATTAATTTGCATATGTTATATCATCCTTGCATCCCTAGTATGAAGCTAGCTTGGTCATGGTGTTTATGACAGTTAACTGATTATGCTCATTTGAGGAAGAAATGCCCAACTGAGCATAGTTTTGGGTGTGGCTGAAAGGATTTACTAGACAGAAGACCCACCGTGGGTATGAGTGACAGCAACCAGTAGATTTGCTTCCTTACTCAAATAAAAGGGAAATGAAGAAGAAGGCTCTTGTCTATTTCTTCAGAGGAGCTCCAGTCTTTGGCTTTGCCTTGGGCATTGTGTTCTGGTTTCCAGCACAGATTCATTAGCCTTGTGTCACAGACCTTTCTGCCTCCTGATATGGACTCCAGTGGTACAGTACACTGAACTTGACACCTTCACCTGGATCTTTTGGATCTCCAGTGCACAGCCAGCCCTTCTGCATTCTTCCACACCTGATCCTATGGGTAGCCATCGTAACCCAATCTTGTAAATTTTTATATATTTGTCTATCTTACAATTAATCTGTTTCTCTAGTAAATACAGACTGATACTGATCACTTAAACGTGTCACTGAAGTTGGTTTGCAAAGATTTTGTTAAGGATCATATATCAGTGTTCCTGAAGGATATTGGCCTATAGTTTTCTTTTTTGGTTGTAGTCTTGCCTGGCTTTGGTAGTGGATGATTCTGGTCTTATAGAATGAGTTTGGAAGTGTTCCTTCCTTTTCTATTTCACTGAATAGTTTGAGGAGCACTGATATTAATTTTCCCTTAAAGGTCTTGTAAGCCCATCTGGTTCAGCTGTGCACCCATCTGGTCTTGGAATTCTCTTCATTGAGTGACTTTTTATAACTGCTTTATTCTCAGTGTTTCTATGTATCTGTTTAAGGTTTTTATATCCACTTGGGTCAGTTTTCAGGAGCTCCTATATGTGTGAAAATTTATCTATTTGTTCTAGATTTTCTAATGTATAAAGAATAGATTTTCGAACTAGTCCTTAATAACCTTCTGAATTTCAGTGGTGTCTGTTCCTCCATTTCAGCTCTAGTTGTACTGATGTGGGTCTGTTCTGTCTTTGGATTAGTCTGGCTAAGGATTTATCCATCTTGTTTTTCTTTTCAAAGAATGAAGTCTTGGTCTCATTCATTCTTTTAGTTCCTATCTCATTAATTTCACTACTTATTTCTATTACTTTTTCTTTCTGTTGGTTTTAGTTCATTCTTGTCTTTCTAGAACTTCAAAATGCATCATGTTATTTGAGATCTCTGATTTTTTTCATGTAGGTACTCATTGTTGTAAACTTTTCATTTAGAAGTGTTTTTGCTATATCTCAGAAATTCTGATACATTATATATTTTTTTAAGTTTCCCCTTATCTTTTATTTGACAGTACTCTGGAAAATGCTTAAAAATGTTAAAGATTCAATCTGAGGAACACAAGGACTTCAGTTCAACAAAAATCTTGTTGTGACAGAGTAAAAACAAATAGTAATGGCAATATAATGCTGGTTATACTTTTTCTACTACCAAATAGTACTTTAAAAGTAAATTCTGACTTCCTTAATAAAATAGCAATAGCTTTTATGTTAGCTGCTTATAACCAAACACTGTATTAACAAAATGCCATATTACTGACAGAAGATATGGGTAGAATTTAATGGGAAACATGACTTGTTAAAATGCAATACATCACAAAGTATACAGATATATTCAAGGTTTCTATCTAATAAGCTGATAAGCACCACATGGCATTTGAAATCATAGTAAGCAACTAGGTACTTAAATGAAGATGTAATTTTATCAACTTATAGTTTTAAAATTTCATCTAAGGTTATGTCAATCATTCATTCATTCAGTGTTTCTTTTTCATTGGGAATATGGTTTCTTGACATGACTGTAAATGTTTCTTCATTACAATGACTTTTTAAAATTGTATTTCGTACAAGGTCTACAGGGTCTCACTATGGAGATCGTACTTGTAGTGATCCTCCTGTTTGCAGCCTCCCAAGTGCTGCGATTATAGGCACGCACCACCATGCTTAATCTCAGTATCTGTCTCTGTGCACTCCAGAGGCGGGGCCAACACAGCACCCTGGGGTTCGCTTACAATGTCTTTGGACTGCATGTGATCAGAACAGTGACTTCACCAGCCTAATACATTGTATTTTTATTTTCATTTTATTTTAGGATTTTAAAGTTTCCTTCTGATATTTGAAAACAGAGTCTCACCATGTAGTTTCAACTGGCTCAAATTTGAAGTAATCCTCCTGCCTCAGGCTCCTGATGACTGGGATTTTAACTGGGCCACCATATATATGTACTCATGGTTTCTTAAATAACCTATTCATTATTTAAAAGTGTGTTGTCTAATCTCCACATTTGTATAGTTTCTATGCTTCCTTTGCTGTTGATTTTTGGTTTCATTCTGGTATGAGTTGGTAAAGTACAATAAAATATTCCAATGTTTTATATTAAGGATTGCTTTATTGCCTATATTTTGGAAAATGGCATGAGCTTCAGAAAAGAATTTATATTTTGTATTTGCTACATGGAATGTTTTATAGGCATCTGCTAAATCAATTTGATCTGTACTGCAGTGTAATTCTGATGTTACTTACTTATTTACTTATTTATTTCATGGTACCAGGGATTGAACTCAGGACCTTGCAGTTGCCAGGCAAGAGCTTATTCTTCTGAGCTACCTCCCCGACCATGATGTTATATGTTGATTTTTTTTTTTTTTTTTTTTTTTGGTCTGTTTGACCTATTTATTGGTGAGATTGGAGCACCAAAGTCACCCACTATTATTGTATTGGGAGGTTGTGTCAGTGAGTGCTTAGTAGAGAAACAGATTTAACACAGCATATACAAATATATAAGAATTTATGGGGCCTGATGGGATGGCTCAGTGGTCTAAAGCGCCTGCTTGGGGAAGCTTGGGCGGCTTCAGGGACCGTGGTTTGATCCCTGGCACCACATGCTGCGCCAGCCCTGCCCTCAGGGCGGGCTGAGCTGGCCATAAAAATGAGTGAATAAACAAAAAAGGTTCTGAAACAAGAAAAAAAAATAATGATAAATAAAAAATTCTTAAGAAAAAAAGAATTTATAAGACTGCCTTACAGTGGCCACCTGTAGTCAGGTGTGGAAGGGTGCACAAGGTCTGTCTGTGTGCCAAAGATCCAAAGGATCTAGGTGAAGATCTGGGTCTTGGTGTAGTGTCCTGTATGATTCTGCGTTAGGAGGTTAAAAGGTCTGTGATGGAAGACTGAAGAGGCTGTTGCTTCTGTGCTGGAATCCCAGAGGTAGCTCCAAGGTGAAGCTGAAGACGGGAGCTTCTCTGAACAAACAGAAGGGAGCCTTCCTCTGGCTTCCCCTTCATACTGTTCAGGTAACATGCTGCCTGGGTGTGTCTTCTTCTTCCAGTAATCCTCTCAGCCATCTTCAGAACTATTCCTCTGATCCAATTTGATTGGGTATTTCTTATATAAGTTGACAAAACCAGTTAACTATCATGGACAGACAAAACTGTTTATGTTGAGTAAGTTTCTCTTATGAAGTTTGGCTCACTGATGTTCAATATATGTATATTTTCAACTATTGTATTTCCTAGGTGGTTCACCAATTACTAATATACAGTGGCCTGTGTCTTGTCTAATTTCACTATGATGTCTCCTTTGTCTCATATGAGCAGAGCTTCCCTTTTTGCTTGTAATTTACATTTGCATGCAGTATTCCTTCCCACCCTTCAGTGTGTGTGTGTGTGTGTGTGTGTGTGTGTGTGTGTGTGTATCTTTGGTATTGATTGTATTTCTTGCAAGTCATAGTTAGGTCTTGTTGCTTAATCGAATGTGGCAGTCTCAATCTTTTTATTGTAGAATTAAGGCCATTTACATTCAGCATTATAATAGAAAGGTGTATACTAATTCCTATTGCTTCTCTAATGTTTATTTCTTTCCTAATTCTCTATAGCTTATCTACTTCTCTTTTTTCTGTATTTAGGGGTCCTATAAGTGTTTTCTGCAATGCTGGTTTAATGGTCAAGCATTTCTTGTTATGTGTATCTTGGAAAGATCTGTCAGCTTTGCAGTTATTTTCTTCCTGGTCTTGGTATACATCATTACACAACTTCCTGGACTTTAGGGTTTCTGCAGAAAAGTCTGAAGTTATTCTGGTGGTTTTGCCTCTAGAAGTTACTTGGTGTTTTCATCCCTGCAGGTTTCAATATTCTTTCCTTCTTCTGTATTCTTGTCATCTTAGTTATAATGTGATTTGGGGGTGTTTCTTTTCTGGTCATGCCTACTTGGGGTTCAGAATGCCTCCTACAGTGGGATATTGATGTCTTTGCCAAGATTTGGGAAGCTTTCTGCTCTTATTTTATTAGCTTTTTTATGCCATTAGTTTGAATTGTATATTGATATGTCTTCTACACTGTCTTTAACTTCTTCTTTTTTTTCAATCATGTCCCAGTGTTCTTCAATGTTTTGTTCATAATTTCTGGATATTTTCCTTTCTTCCTGTCTGTTCAATAATTCCTTACCCATATACTCAAGCCTTGAAGCAAGCTCTGCCCTCTGCTTAGTACTATCTGTTGGTGAGGCTTTCCAATGAGATTTTGATTTGATTTGTGTTTTTCTTTTCCAGCATTTGGACCTTTTTTCTTTTTTGCTCTTCTTTAGAATATCCATCTCTTTGTTCAACTGCTTCTTCACACTCTGCATTGCTGCTTTAGTTCATTAAAATGTTCACAGGTATTTTCTTTGATGTCATTAATAATTTTATAAATTATTTTATAAATAATAATTTTTATAAATCAGTCTTTTGCATTTTTAGCTGTAATTTCATTTACTTTGCATTTTTATATTTGGTTACCGATAAATTACAGACACTTGTATAGGTCATGTGGCCTTATCTTTAAAATCTTTACATTTCTGCATGGAGATTTTTCCATCTGTTGGGGTGGACATTTCTTGTACTTTTGCTAGTGTCTGAACTTCTTTTGAGCTTTGCATGGCCACTCAGAAGGAAGAAAACAAATTGCAGTAGAGATAAAGTAAGTATTAACATGCAGTGAGAGCCAGCGAAGAGCAATAATAATAATAACACCACTAACAATAGAGAAGTAATCAGAAAAGAATAAACAGCTGGCTCTCATCTTATGAAAAATCTTTGGCACATCAAAAGAAATTAACAACAGAGTAAAAATACAACCCACAGAATGGGAAAAAATTGTAGCTAATTGTCCCTCAGACACAGGACTTATATCTTAACATACAAAGAATTGATAAACATCAGGCCCCCAAATTCAAAGACTAAGTGCAAAAATGGACACCTGAGATGAAAACACACTTCTCAGATGAAATACAAATGGAAAATAAATACATGAAAAGATGTTCAACATCATTTGTAATTAGAGAAAGGCAAACTAAAACAGTACTGAGATTTTTATCTCACTCCAGCAACGGTGTAGCCATTGTTTCATCTATTCTGAGGAAATCAACCAATAGCAAATGCAGGAGGGGCTGTGAGGAAAAAGGAACCCTTCTCCACTGTTGGTGGAAGTGTAGACTGGTGCAACCTCTGTAGAAATCAGTGTGCAGATGCCTCAAAAGCTAGGGTTAGAGGTCCCAGTTGACTCGGATAGTCTCCTTCTGGGTATCTTCACAGAAAAAAAGAAAATCAAAACCAAAATAATGTAAGCCAACACCTACAAACTTTTTTTTTCTATTTACAAGCCTTTTTCTGTATCTTCTCAGTTAGATGCTGACATATATATTCTTTTAATATATATTATGGCGAGCTCAGCCTGGCTTGGGGATGGGGCTGGTGCAGCATATGATATTGGGGATCGAGCCGCAGTTCCTGCGGTTGCCTAAGCTTCCCTAAGCAGGTGCTTTAGACCACTGAGTCATCTTGCTGGTCCTAGATGATGACATCTTAAAACAAAAAATTTAGAGTTTTTTTTAATGCTTTTAATAAGAAATAACGCAAGTTTCAAAATACGTTATTTGTACATTCCCAATAATTGATACAATGCATATTGTTGTCCTCATAGCAGTTATACAGAGCACAAGATGTAGACATGCTAATTTTTCTAATCATTGTTGGTACAAAAATTTCTTCTCATTGAACTGAGAGAAAGTAGTTGTATACTTAGTCCAGTGTTCCATAATCGCAGTAGGTTCTTGCCAGAACTGGTAGTGTTGGAAGCTACTGATTTAAGCCTTTTAAAGACCAGCATACTAATCTAGCTTTCTGTTTTACGTCTTGCGATTAAACTTTTCTGCTGGGTGGTTAAGGGCAAGTTCAAACAAAATCTGTATAGCAAAACATGTAACTTTTGTATCTCCCAAGGTCAGTCAAACCCCCTCAGGATTTACTTTGAAACCATGTACAGTGCTTTGCAGAACTAAGTGTTAACTTACTTATAATCTCTTAGTACCCTATTTCATTTTTAAAATTTTATTACTACATATTTGCACTTCATCTGGCTTATAACTTTGGGGAGTGGTCACATGCACATACCACAGGTAAATATCTTGTTTCTTCTGCTTTTTGAACTCACTGTTGCTTCCAATTCTTCTGCTTCTAAATCCTCTGTTTCATTTTTCATTCTTGTTAATCTTATTAACCTTAGCTTATGTTATAGAATATAATGCTTATTTTATAGAATCTATATGTTATAGAATATAACATAACATTGATCAAGGTTAGTAGTGTAACCTGACTAGCATTTTAAGAAACGGACTATAATAAAGGGGCCCAGGGACAGCTGTGGTCTGTTACTCAAAATCCCAGAAAGCTGGGATAGAGGACTCCCGGAAAGCTGGGACTCCAGGTCATAGGTGGCAGCTTCACCTGTGGGCTCTCGGTTTGTTGCTTTCTCCCTTGCTTGGAATGCTATTGGTTGACCCCTGGATGAACCCAATGATGGGGAAGGGATGGAAGTTAATGGAGATCGTGGTCAGGTTCGTGATGGGGCGCATGGTCCTCCTTTGTGGAAGTGATTGTGCATGAGATCACACTGACTACCTTAATTAAAGCTGACTTGCTTCAGGGGTTCATTGCTCACTGAGAGCCGAATCTCACTGAGTTCTCTGAGCTACCTTCAGCAGGCCTTCTCATCCTTCCTTCGGTTCTGACTCATAACATTACAACAATTGACGTGCAACGCGGGGCATGGAAGATGATCAGGGGTGAGTTAAGAGAAGCCTGACTAAGTGGGAAAAGTACATCCAGAGTAGGTGAGACCACTGGCAAAAGTTGAGTAATGGGAAATTCAGCTTCGACAGAAAATGAGTACGTCCACCTTATAGAGACATTAGTCAGAGGAGTCGGGTAGAGGAGAAACCAAAGAGTTCCGAAGAATTATTTTTCCTTGTAAAGAGACATTGTTTTCAGTTTCAGCCTAAAGGAAAAGCTGCTCTAGACTTAAAAGCTTGGAAGCAGGTCACAAAAGCTCTGCACAGTGCGCACCAGCAAGGAGAGGCTATCCATTTAAGTGTGTGGTCTTTATATGGCCTTATCTCCATGACTTTGGAGTTCCTGCAGTCTGACTCTGAGGAATCGAGTCTACAGCCAATTTCTCAGACTCAAGAAAGCAGTCTTATGAGAGATTTGACTGATGAGGACATTATGGAACATGAAGGCAGCAACACATCTTATGACTTGTCCTAGGGTGAACAGTCCAAAGCCGAAAATTCATAAGTGGGCATTTCTAGCCCCTCAGCCTCTGTCCTCTGATTTTGAGGACTTTTTGAAAGCTCAGGAAAAAGAGTTGGAGAAAGAGGCACGTAGTATCTGGGAGTTTTTTCATCATATGGAATATTTGACACAGTTGATATCCAGATTGGTGGAACAACCGGATGTTTCAAGTCCACCCTCCATGCTTGCTAAGGTTCAACCTCTGCCTCCTCCCTGAACTAATCCCCAAGCTCTTCCATATGAGTATGAGCAACCTGTTTTAGCTGTTTGGCTTAGTGCAATGATCAATGGTTTGTTACAGGGAAGGAACCAGGGAGACCCAGAGGCTTACAAGACTGGGATTCTGCGCTGTTATGGTTCAGCAGCACCCTCCAAATGAGCAACACCCAAATGGCTATGTACAGTGCAACTATCAACCTCTAACTTTTCAGATAATCCAGGAGTTGAAGCAGGCTGTTAGGGCGTATGGCATGCAATCCAGTTATGTTATTGGGCTCTTCTAAGGATTGGCAGATGAGCGTAGGCTTGCTCCTCATGATTGGGATATGTTAGGCTGTACTGTTTTGGAACTAGGACAATACCTTCAATTCTGTACTGGTGGAAAGATGAGGCAGAAACTCAGGAAAGGATAAACAGAGGTCAAAATCCTGATAATGATGAATGGGTTCCAGGAGTTATCCAGAGATGGGGAAGAGGTTTTGCTTGTGTTATTACAGATGTTGGAGAAGTAGTTTGGGTACCAGCCTGAAGAATAATATCCAGAAAATGACTAAGCATAAACATTCTAAGATAGAGACTTCAACTGATGAAATGGGAGGACTCACTTTAAACAGGGGTGGGGATTTATCTCCGTGGCACAGTTGCCTGCCTGGGAAGTGCAAGGTCATGAGTGTGAACCCTGGTCCTGGAAAAAAAAAAAAAAAAAAAATCTAAACAGGACATCAGTTGAATGGCCTCTTCCTGACACCCAGCAATCCCCATGGACTACCTGGGGACTGTCTTAGTTACTTTTTACTTTTGTTGGGACAAATATCCCACACCCAAAATGAAGGAAGGAAAGGTTTATTTAGCTCACAGTTACTGGAGGTTTCAGTCCATACTGAGCTGTCTCCAAGGCACACTGGCACATGGTAGAGAGCAGCAGTTCATGGCAGCACAGCAATTGCAACAGAGCCAACAGAGAGCAACCAGGGCCTCAGAGAGCAACAGAGAGAGTCAGTCTGTCTGTCTCTTTTTATGGTACATTCAGGCTCTCTGCTTCAGCTTATCCACCATAGTCCCACCAGTACTCAGATCCATAATTCCATCAGCACTAAAACACATAATCCCAGTGGATTGTGAGTCAAGTCTCAAACTCTAGAAGTCCACGCCCCATGATTGCATGAGGCTTTGAGGGGACAACTGGACATAAGCTGTAACAGGGACAAATTAAAAAACTCATCCAAGAAGGTAAGAGGGTACTAGAGGGAACACATCAAGAGGAAAATAGTGCCAAGTTGTTTCTTGTTGCAGTGATTTTGTTGTTGTTTCTGTTAAGTATTAAAAGGTAATTTTGGTTATTGGATTTGTGTTCTAAATAGTTCACTGACGGAAAAAGTTTAATAAATAATGACACCCAGGTAAGGGAAGAAAAAAGAGACTTTTTCTTCTGCAAGTAGAGGACTTTAAAGGTATAGGTGCTAACAGAATATTTCCACTGGAGCCGGGCGTGGTGGCGCACGCCTGTAATCCCAGCACTTGGGAGGCTGAGACAGGAGGATCAGTGCGAGTTCGAGATCAGCCTTGGCTATAGAAGTGAGCTCAAGGCCAGCCTGAACTGCATAGTGAGACCCTGTCTAAAAAAAAAAAAAAAAAAAAAAAAGAATATTTCCACTGCCAGATCTGCCATCCTGCCAAAATACCAATGTGGCTTATCTTAATTAGATACATTGGAAAATCTGTAGAACACAGGCAGCCTGGGAGTCAGTTAATACTTCCAAAGTAAGCGTCAGATTGGAGCTCTATGAAGCTCTATTGAAGCTTTATGGCTCTGCCCAGAATTGCTTATAAGAAACTCCTCTGGCCCTACTATTACATGTCACAGTTGTTCTTTGGATATATATCTAAAATTCTCTATTAGCTTTAAATTTTCTAGGAATAACCTCTATATCCTCAGGACGAGGATCGGAATCTGACTTCCGATACAAGCTGCGTCGTTCGAGGCAGGAGTCCCCTTCCAACATTTGCTGGAGTTGCTAAAGAAGAGAACAGGGAGTGAATGAACTCACGATAGCCATCCTCCTAAGAATAATGACCATCACAGCTACAGCTGCTGCAGTCGGTGTGGCATTAAGCCACGGCATATAAACTTTTTATCGTAAGAAGTCAGAACAACTGTGGACTTTTCAGGAAAATGCATAGACTTCTAAAGAATGTGGGACAGATTGTTGTTATATCAAAATGTTGATCTATGGTGTTACCATTGAGATCCTGTTTCGTCAACAAGAAGCTGATGATGCTTTTGTGAGACGGTTGTCAGAATTGTCTGGCACTGATATGTTGCGGATGGTACTGAAAACCTTGATTCTTTTCTTTTTTCTTTTTTCAAACTGCAAAGGGCAAGCTTTATTTTCTACGTATACACAGGGCGGTCTGAACACGCAGGAACAGAGCACGCCTTCAGTGTAGTAGACACAGTTTTTAAAGACAAAAACCACAAGAATGGGGAGGGAGCAAGCAAGTTACAGAAGCGAATCTCATTGGCTAGTTTAGGTTGACCTTTAAAATAATTGGTGGGCTTGGGAATATATGAGTTTCCAAGGTAACTAAGAGGAGTAGACCAAAAGGGGCAATTACTTGGCTAACTCTGTGGTTTTAGTTACATTCCAAGAACAGGTGGGTTTTAGCTATGTTAACTAACCTCTTTCATAAGAATGTTCTTAGGCCCAGAGAGGAGATCTCTGGTCAAGGAACCTTGATTCTTTTCATGTTACCCTATGGCTTAGTGGAAGCGTCATGATATGTGATCTCTGGGCTGTTTGGTAGTGAGGACAGATCCATCCACAACTTATGGATTGATAGTCTGCAATCCTTGCCCTGATTTTTCAAATAATAAAAGCGGGGAGATGTAGCCTGATTAGTGTTTCAAGAAACCGAGTGTAACAGACGGGTCCCAAGGACAGCTGTGGTCCGTTACTAAAAATCCCGGAAAGCTGGGACTCCAGGTGATAGGCGGCAGCTTCACCTGTGAGCTCTGGATTTGTTGCTTTCTCCCTTGCTTGGAATGCTATTGGTTGACCCCTGGATGAACTCAGGGATAGGGAAGGGAAGGAAGTTAATGGAGATCATGGTCACATTCGTGACTAAGCATATGGTCCTCCTTTACTTTAATGAGATCGTGCTCACATTCATCACAGGGCAGATGCTCCTCCTTTGCTGAAGTGATTGTGCCTGAGATCACGCTGACTACCCTAAAAAAGCTGACTTGCTTCAGTGGTTTGTTGCTCACTGAGGGGCGAATCTCATGAGTCCTCTGAGCTACCTTCATCGGGCCTTCTTGTCGTTCCTTTCGGCACCGACACATAACATTACAACAAGTAGGTTCCTGTACATGGGCTATGTTTGTTCTCCTTCTTTGCCCTTGCCTTCCTTCTTATCCTTGCATTTTCCCCTTGGACCATTCCATACTGTAAGAGATCCATCTGTTTATCCCTTTCTAGCCATCCTTTGTTTTCTTTTTAAATACTTTGCTTCACTCTAGTGAGAGAGAGCATATGGTATTTCAGTTTGCATGTCTAGTTTGTTTCACTCAGCATTATATTTTCGAGGTGGGTTCATTTTACCATAAATGCCTCAAAGTTGTCATTCTTTATGGCTGAGTAGAATCACATTATGTATATCTACCACAGTTTCTTTATCCAGTCATCTGTTGATGGCTATACAGGCCATTTCTAGGATTTATCTATTAGGAGTTGTGCTGTTAGAAACATTGGTATGTGTGTATTTCTTTAATATGATGTCTTAAGTCTTTAGGGAAGTTACTTAGTTGTGGTGTTTCTGGGTCATATGTAATTTCAAATTTCATTTCTTTTTCAGAAATCTCCATACTGATTTGCATAATGGTTGTACTAGCTTACATTTCAGTAATGAAGGAGGTTCTGTTTTTATTATTGCCTTGCTAGCATTTGTTATTGTTTTATTTTTTAAATGATTGCCATTCTTTTCGTGGTAAGATGAAATGTTGACATCGTTTCAGTTTGCATTTCTTGAATGATCAGAGATGCTGAGCATTTTTTTCGTCCATTTTTTGATCTTCTGTTCTTTTTCCTCTGTGAATTTCTCTTGCCCATTTCTTGATTGGATCTTTAATTTTAGGTGGTTTAATTTTTTGAGCTCTTTGTGCTTGCTAGTTATTAGCTCTGTGTCCTCCTCTGAGGAGTACCTATCAGGCTTATTTTTTCCACTCTGCAGGTTGTCTGTTCACTCTGCTGCTTGATTCTTTCACTGTGTGGAAGCTTTTCAGCCTCCTGTAATCTCATTTGGTGATTCTTGCTGTTCTTTCTTTTGCAATTGAGGTTTTGTTAGAAAATCTTTTCTAGGGCCAGGGAGATAGCTCTGTGGAATAAACACTTGCCTGGCAAATGCAGGGTCCTGAGTTCAATCCCCAGTACTGCAAAACAAAAACAAAAACTAAAGTTTAAAAAAAAGAAAATCTTTTCTACACCTATGTCTTCAAGTGTTCTACCTATCTTATCCAGTTTTTTAAAAAAAAGTTTTGATATATTTTTATTTTAATGTAATATATACTGAGAAATAAGGGTGCAGTTTCAATCTTCTTTATTTATTTTTATGGCCAGCTCAGCCTGCCCTGAGGTCAGGGCTGACACAGCATGTGGTGCCGGGGATTGAACTGTGGTCCCTGCAGCTGCTAAGCTTTCCCAAGCAGGCGCTTTAGACCACTGAGCCATCTTGCCGGGCCCCATCCAACATATATTTTTGATGCTTTTCAGAGATTACATAGGTGAATGTGTCTGGGTAAGTTTCTGTATCCTCAGTTTTGTTCTTTTTTTTTTTTTTCTTTGTTGTGCAGGGTCTCACTATACAGCTCAGACTTATAGTGATCCTCCTGTTTCCTACCTCCCAAGTGCTGGGCTTATAGGTGTGTGCCACCACACCCAGACTCCATTGCTGGCTCAGTGAGTCCAAGGGTAGGGCCAGCATGGCAGTGGGGCCAGGAATAGAACCCTGGCCCCTGCACTTCTCTAAGCAAGAGCTTAGTCCCCTGAACTATACCCTAGCCCTTCAATTTTGTTCTATTGGTACATTCATCTGTGTTTTTTGTTTTTTCTTTCCCAGTACTGTGCCATTCTTATCACTGTTGATTTGCAGTATAGCTTGGTTAGGTTAATTCCTGCACATTCTTTCTTTCTTCTTTTTTGCTGTATTTAGGACAGGGCCTATGGGATCTATAGGGTCTCACTACACAGGTCAGACTTGTAGCGTTTCTCCTGTTTTCAGCCTCCCATGCACTGGGATTACAGATGTGTACCACCATGCCCAGTCTCAATTTCCATCTGAGCGCACAAGTGGTGGTGGGGCTACATGGCACATAGGGGACTGAACCACACCTGCTGCACTCTGCCTAAACAGGCACTTTAGTCTTCTGAGCTATCAGGCTGGCCAACTATTTCATTTTTCTTGAAGCTACTATGGAAGGTGTTGTTTTCATACATTTCTTCTCATCGAGTTCATTGTTGGTGTGCATGAATGCTGATGTTCTTTGTGTGTTGATCTTGTATGCTGCAATATTACCAACGTTTGTTATTAATTCTGAGAGCCTTTTGGTGGAGTAATTTGTGTCTTCTAAGTATAGTACCATGTCATCTGCAAATAATGATAATTTGAATTTTTCCTTTCCTGTCTCTATATCCCCGTTTTTTTCTCTTGCCTAATTGCTTTGGATAATATTTCAAGTACTATGCTCAATAGAAAAGGTTAATAAGAAGCTGGCTCTTGGTTTGTTGTAAATAGCTATTTTCCTATGAAGGTATGGCCCCTTCTATACCTATTTTCTTCAGGGTTTTCATCATCATTATGATTTGTATCTAATTGTCCCATAAAGCCTCATGCAGTCATGGGAAAGAGACTTCTGGAGTTTGAGATTAACTCATGATCCACTGAGATTATGGGTGATCCACTGGGGTTATAGGCCTTAGTACTTGTGGGATTTTGGGTGTGAGTGGTACACCCAAACTAGGACTGAGATAGACTCTCTCTCTGTTACCATTGTTGCTGTTCTACCACCATGAACTGCTACTCTTTGCCAGGTGCCAGTCTTCCTTGGAGCCAACCAAGTATGGACTGAAACCTCCAGTAACTGTTAGATAAATAAACCTTTCCTCCCTTCATTTTTGGCATGAGATACTTGTCCCAGCAATGAGAGAAGAGTAACTGAGACAAAATTTGGTACCAGGAGTGGAGCCATTGCCATGACTAACCTGACCATATGAATTAAAAGTTTTAAAAATGGCTTATGGGAAGAGATAGGAAAGGTTTGGAGAGATTGTCTACTTGTAAAGAGCTGGAACAACTTCAGTTGTTCTTTTGGAGGGATTCTGGTCAGAGCTCAGACCAGAAGACTGTCTGGATACCTATCTATAAAGTCCAGGTTTGTGAGGTTTCTGCTGGGAAGAAGGACTGAATTGGTTGTTGGACTCCAGATGATTTGTGCTATGGCTTGGCCAAAAGACTGTCTGAACTTTGCTCACATCCAGAGACTTGGCCTAAGACTGAGACTAAGCATGACAGACAGATTAATCTTCCAAAAAATATTTCAAAACAGACAAATATTGGGGCAGTGTCATGGTTATTATTGGGGACTTTCAGCCAGATTTATGTTGAAAATAAAGAGCAAAGAGTGCAGCAGGATGATTTAAAATGTTGTGAGCTTAGCCAGAAAGGAAGCACCAGGAAAGCTGTGAACTGCAAAGATGGAACTGAGAGGATCTCCATTGCTGGGAAGGAACCAGAGAATCAAAAGGATGGCCTGGGCATCATAGGAGGTGGCAGTTTCAGAACTGCAAAGGTCAGGGACTTTGCCTTGAGGAAAAAGCCACAGAGCATCATGTTCCAGAATGGTATCAGTGGCCACAGCAGGTACCAAAATGACACTGGCATGGAGAATTTGTTCGTCAGAATCAGAATCACAAAGGTCAGCAATCCAGGCACTTGACCCCTTTAGCCAAGAGAGAGGAAAATATGACTACTATTCCACCTAGTAACAGACCTTGGCATCATTCATATGGGGTTGGTTTTAGGTGAATTCAGAATGCAAGAGTTGTTAGGTTAAGAAGGCTTCCACCTTGATTTGAGAAGAAGACTTGGGAGGCTAGACAGTGCCCCTGGAAGGGCAGTGTGTAAAGATGTGAGTGAGAAGTGTAGTCAGTGGACATTCCAGAAGTTTGGAAAAGCCAGAAATGTGAATCATCTAAGGGAAACTGAAAGGAGGGAGCAAAGCCAGCCTAAGAGTGAGGCCATGGGAACTACCACCAAGAGTGCCTTAAGGGGCGGAGGCATTTAAGGCCTTTGGAGCTCACAGCTCAGTGCAGATGTTCCAGTTAGAACTATGGGATTTAATGTTTGCCTTGCTTGGTTTTGAACTTGTGCTGGTACTAGTGCTTTGTATCCCCCTGTTGTTTGCAACTTTTGGAATGGTACCATTTATCCTAGGCCTTTCAATGTTGGATGTGTTTGACTTTTCTGTTGTACAGGGGCTCACAGTTAAAGAGTTTTCCTTGGATCTTGGAGGAGACATGGGACTTGGACTTTTCACCAATGCTTAAACTGTGGGAACTTTGGCAACTCTTAGAGATGAATTAAAATGTCTTTTACACAAAGGGAGGCATGTGAGACTTTGAGGATCCACGGGTAGAATGTTATGGTTTGTGTCTAATTGTCCCTACAAAGCCTCATGCAGTCATGGGGCAAGGACTTCTAGAGTTTGAGATTAATTCATGATCCACTGGTATTATGGTTGATCCACTGGGGTTATAGGTCTTAGTACTGCTGGAATTATGGGTGTGAGGAGTACATCTCATTTGGGGCTGAGCACCTGAATGTAATATAAGGGAGACAGGGAGACAGATTCTCTCTCTGTTGCCATTATTGCTGTTCTGCCACCATGAACTGCTGCTCTCTGCCAGCTGCCAGTTTGCCTTGGAGCCAAATAAGTATGGACTGAAACCTCCAGTAAACCTCCTCTATTAGCTAAATAAATCTTTGCTTCCTTAATTTTGGTTGTTGGGTATTTGTCCCAGCAATGAGAGAAGAATAACTGAGACAATCATGAAGGGATTTCGGATTTTATCAGAGCCTTTTGTGCATCTATTGATATGATCATACAATTTTTTTCTTGGTTCTATTTATGTAATGTATTGCATTTATTGATTTAGATAAGTTGAACCATCTTACGTCTTTAGATTAAAACCTTCTTGATCATGATACATGTTCTTTTTGAAGTTGCCCTGCATTATATTTACTAGTATGTTGTTGAGGATTTTTGCACCTGTGTTCATTAAGGATATTAGCCTATAGTTCTCTGTTTTAGTTGGGTCTTTATCCAGTTTTAAGATCAAGGTGATACTGGTTTCCATAAATGAGCTTGGGACTACTCTGTCCTTCTCAGTTTAAGAACTTGAGGAGTATTAGTGAGATGACACTTTAAGAGTTTTGTAGAATTTAGCCTTGGGTCCTGGACTTTATTTAGTTAATAGATTCTTGTTGCCATGTTAATGTTATTGCTTTTTACTAGATTGTTACATACATTTATGTATTATTGTATCAGTTATGCTAGTTTGTATGTGTATATGAATCTCCCAGTTCCTGGAAAATTTCCCGATTTGTTGCAGTATAATTTTATGAAGTAATATCTACCTTATGGAGTTTTACAGTGTCTGTTGTGGTATCACCTTTTTCACTTCTAATTGCATTGATTTGAATCTTTTCTCACCTTCAGTAAGTCTCATTAGATGGTCATCTGGTGTATGTATGTATGTACATATGTGTTTCGTACAGTGTCTCACTACACAGCTTCAACTCCTAGTGATCCTCCTGTTTTAAGCCTCCCCAGTGCTGGGATTACAGGTATGTGCCACCACACCTGGTCTCTGTGGCTTGCTCAGCATGCCTAGGGTGGGGCCAATGCTGCAGCATATGGTGCTGGGAATGGAACATCCATCTCTGTGCTTGCCTAAGCAGGTGGGTAGTCCACTGAGCTATCTCGACCTCTTTTTTTGAGCATCAGTTCTTTGGGCATTTCATGGTCACTGGATAACTGAGTATGTGTATAGGAGCTGAGTTGACGGGGAGCAAGAAGATCCACTGGTGCATGTTCTTGAATCTCTGCATTTCTAACACTGGATCTTGAGATGCATCAAGATTCCTGCCCATTGGACTGTACGGTTTATGTGGGGAATCTCAGCAACAATAGCCACAAGACTGAGCTAGAATGGGTTTTCGGTGATTATGGACCACTGCAGAGTGCGTGGGTTGCTAGAAACCCTCCTGGCTTTGCTTTCCATGAATTTGAGGATCCATGAGATACAGCAGTTGCTTTCCAAGAGCTAGATGGAAGAACATTATGTGGCTACCATGTCAGAGTGAAACTATCCAATGATGAAAAGAGTAATCGAACTCGTGGCCCTCCTCCTTCTTGAGATTGTCACCTTCGAGATGATTATCGTAGATGACCCACGTCGCCACAGATCTCCATGAAGAAGTTTCTCTTGCAGCCAGAGCAGGTCTCTTTCTAGAGATAGGCGAAGGGAGCTCTCTGTCAAGGGAAAGACGTCACAAGCCGTCCCAATCCTTCTCTAGGTCTTGCAGCTGATCTAGGTCAAATGAAAGGAAATAGAAGATCAGTTTGCAGGAGAAGCAGTATACAGGAATTAACTTCACTGATGGGAGTATGCACAGAAAATCCACATTTTGAGACTTCATAAGCTTGATGCATTTTTAAGATGTTTTAGCTCCTCACCTTTGTGCCTTGGAACAGTTACACAGCAATGCAATTCTCTCTGGTCTGAGCTGGATTATACAAAGGACAGAGCACCAAGAATTGTTACTTTACAGTGTTCCTTTAAGCAAAATTAAATTTGCTTTGAACTTTAGTCTTGCACAGACTGAAAATAAACCTCTAAACTCTGTCTAATCAAAGTGTGATGTTCTAATGGTACAGAAACAAAACTAGCAAAAATTGAACAAGACCTGTTTCATAGCTGAAATGATAGTGTACAGACCTGCTACTGGGTACAGATAAGGGCCACATGCAAAACTAGGTGAGCGTGGTTTTAAAGATGAAACAGTCTTTATCCTTGGCAGAATCATGCAAATTTCAAGAGAGTTTACCTATGCTAGGTCACAAGTGTTCCTTCTGTGATACTGCGCATGAGTACATGGCTGTTTTTACCTTTATTTGAAAACTGAAGATTTCAAAGAACCAATGTCTTGCCAGTCTAAGGCACATTTTGAGCTGAACTTTTGCATTATTGTGCAAGATTATTTTCATGCTGTCATTTGTAATGTGTTTTGTGAGACCATTTGGGATTAAAGTTTTGGTTACAGCTCTTTCCATTCCTGGAACAGCCATGACTCATGGTCCTAAAAAGCATCTGAAGCAAGTAGCTGCTCCAAAGCATTGAATGTTGGATAATCTGACCTGTGTGTTTGCCCTCGTCCGTCTACTGGGCCCCACAAGCTGAGAGAATGTCTGCCTCCCATTAGCTTCCCGCGGAACAGACCCAAGTACTCCCTGACTGGCGATGACGTGAAGATCTGCGTGCAGCGCTTCATTAAGATCGATGGCAAAGTGTGAACTGATATAACTTTTACCCGGCTGGTTTCATGGGTGTTATTAACATTGACAAGACTGCAGAGAATGTCTGTCTGATCTATGACACCCAGGGATGCTTTGCTGTTCACCACATTATACCCAAGAAGGCCAACTATAAGCTATGCAGAGTAAGAAAGATCTTTGTGGGCACGAAGAGAACCCACACCCAGTGACCCACGGGCTACCTCAGTCCCCTCACCAAGGTGAATGACACCATCCAGATTGACTTGGATTCTCGCAATTTACCGATTTTTATCAAGTTTAACACTGGTAACATGTACACGGTGACTGGAGGTGCCAAGTTGGGAAGGATTGGCATGATCACCAACCAGGAGAGATATCCTGGCTCTTTTGATGTGGTCCATGTTAAAGATGCCAATGGCAACAGCTTTGCCACCTGGCTCTCCAACATTTTTGTCATTGGAAAAGGCAACAAACCATGGATTCCTCTTCCCCAGGGAAACGGAATCTGCCTCACTGTTGCTGAAAGGAGAGACAAGGAGCCAGTAGCCAAGCAGAGCAGTGGGTGAAATGGTCTCTAGGTGACAGGAGGGAGATCGTCTGTGCTCAATAATACAGCATGACGACAAAAAATTTTTTTGGTTAAAAATTATTATTTTAAAGAATCAGTTCTTTGATTTTTTATTATTAATATTTACTATTTTTAGTCTCAATTGCATTGCTTTCAACTCTTAATCTGTATAATTTCCCTCCCTAATTTTGGATAAAAGTTATTTTTCTCTTGTTTCTCAAGTATCTGAAGATTTCTTACTATGTTGTGTATTTGAGTTCACTTTGTTTTAAAGTGAGCATTGATTACAATGAATTTTCTTTTTAGAACTGCTTTCACAGTGTCTCAGAGGGTTCAGTGAGTTGCAGCATCATCATTAATTTCCAGAGAGTTATACATTTCTTCGATTTCTTCTGTAATCTATTGATTGTTTAGGAGTATGTTAATTTCCCAGGAGCCCCTGCTTTTTCCACAATTTCTTGTTACTCATTTCTATTTTTATTGCACAGTGGCCTGATAGTATCCATGAGATAATTTCTTACTTAAGCAGGATTTGTGGGCTAGAGTGTTACCTATTTTGGAAAAAGTACCTTGTGCTGCTGAAAACAAGTTATACTGTCATAGACCGGTGGAATACTCTGTGTATACCCATTATATCCATATGTCAAGGGTGTGATCTAGCTCTGAAATTTCTGTCTGTCTGTCTCTGTCTCTGTCTCTGTCTCTGTTTCTATCTCTGTCTCTCTTTTGTGGCTGGCTCAGCCTACCTTGGATGTGGGGCTAGAATGGCATGTGATGCTGGGGATTGAACTGTGGTCCTTGTACTTGCCTAAGGTTGCCTAACCAGGTACTGTAGATCACTGAGCTATCTTACCAGCTCCTTCCTTCCCTCCCTTCCTCCCTCCTTCCCTCCCTCCCTCCTTCCTTCCCTCCTTCCTTCCTTCTTTCTTTTGTTTTCTTTTATTTCATTTTGGTTAGTTGTTCTATCTCTGTGTGAAATTGGGGTGCTAAAATTCCTTACCATGACCATGTTAGTATTTATTTGATCTTTTTAATTCAGAAATTTTTATTTTATAAAGATAGGTGCTCGAGGATTCTGTGCATATTGGTTTACTGTTATCTCTTCTAGTTGGACTTCTCCTGTGTAGTGACCTTCTTTGTGTCTTCCAATTAGTTTTAGCTTGATGTTTTCCATGTCTCATTTAGAATTCCTACCTTTTCTTGCTTTTGGAGTCCTGGTGCATGATGTGCTATTTTCCATCCTTTAATTATTAGTCTGTGAGTATCTTTTTGGTTTAGTTGAGTTTCTTGAAATCAAGATGACTGGATTCCGCTTTATGATCCAGTCTGCCACTGATTCTTTTAAGTGGAGAACTGAGAGTGTTAAGCTATCTTAGTTACTCTTCTCTCATTGCTGGGACAAATACCTGACACTCAAAATGAAGGAAGGAAAGGTTTATTCAGCTCACAGTTTGTAGAAGTTTCAGCCCATATTCAGCTGGCCCAAGGCTAAGTGGAACAGGGCAGAGAGCATCCAGTTCATGGCGGCAGGACAGCAGCAAATGGCAACACAGGCAACCGGCCAGCCAGGGCAACAGAGAACAACAGAGAGAAGTCTATCTCTGTGTCTCTTTTATATTACATTCAGGCTCTCTGCCTCAGATTATCTGCTTCACACCCATAATTCCAACAGTACTAAAATCCATAATCCCAGCAGTACTAAGACACATAATCCCAGTGGATCATGAGTTAGTCTTAAACTCTAGAAGTCCTGCCACAGACTCAAACCATAACATAAGCTTAGGAAGTGTTGCTCAGAGGTGTTGGTTATTTACCGTCATCACTTTCCTTATATGTTGGTATAGTGCAGTGGTTCTCAACCTTTCTAATGCCGTGACCCCACAATACAGTTCCTCATGTTGCGGTGACCCCAAACCAAAAAATAATTTTGGTGGCTACTTCAAAACTGTAATTTTGTTATGGTTATGATTCGGAATGGCTTTCGGTGACCCCTATGTTTTGGTCCTTCAACTTCCTCCCGGGTCGCGACCCACAGGTTGAGAACCGCTGGATACTGTAGTGTTTGGTTTTCTTTCCTGATTTCTTTCATTGCTGTTTACCTTGACCTCACCAGCATCTCCTGTGTTTTTAGCTGTGTCTGATTTGCTGTTTCTGTCAAAAATATTCTTAAATATTTTTTTTAGAGCTAGTTAGCACTCATTTATCTTCTGAGATGGTTTTTTTTTTATGTAAATACTTTATTTCTCCATCTATTTTGAAGGGTAACTTTGTTGGGTAAATTAATCTGAGTTGAGTTACTTGCTCTTAGGGCTCACTGGACTCTAGGGTTTGGGTTGAGAAGTCTACTATGATTGGTTTACCTTTGTGTGTGATTGTTCCGTTTTGTTTTTCCAGGAAGCTTTTTTCTTCCCAGGTATCTGGTAATTTACTCAGGATAGTCTTTGAGGAGCTGCTTTCATTGTCATACTTGTTTGGTGTTTTATGGGCCTCATTTGTATTTTAAACTCTTAAATTTGGAAACTTTTCTTCCATGATTTTATAACCATGTTGGTGAATCCATTTGTGTTACTGTCTAGTTTTTCTCTAAGTCTGGATAGCCACAGATTGGTTCACTACAGGTTGTTGACTAGAGAGGTGAGGACATTTGTGGCTTATAGGAATATTTTCAGTGGGATGTTGCTTCCCCATGAATGATTTTCGGTTTTATAGGTTCACAACTGTTGTTCTCTTGCTGTCATCTAGTAGTTACTTGACAGTGTTTTTGTCTTTTCTTACTTTCTTTTTGGCTTCTTTGAGATTTTTAAAAAATCATATTTCACTATTTTCTCCTCAACATTAGCCACTCTGGTTTCAATTTGATTATTTCAACATTGTGTGACGTTTACACAGTTTTTATTTCAGATTTTTAAAAAATGTACTTAATACAAACTCTGCAGAGTGTCACCACACAACTCGGACTCGGTAGTGATCCTCTTGTTTTCAGCCACCCAAGTGCTGGGATTATAGGCCTGCGCCATCATGCCTGGTCTTATTTCAGATATTTCTGTTTGACATTCTTTTCAAGGATCCTACATCCTTATTGAATCTGTCTTGCAAATTTGAACTGTTTTGTTAGCTGTCCAGTTTTTTTCTAAATCTATTTCCTCTGTATTCACCATATGCATACTGAATGAAATTCCTATGAACTTTTGGTTAGTTTCTCTTTGAGCTCATCTATTTTGTCCATTCCTTCTATGAACTTTTGTGGATTTCTGCTACCTGGTATTTATTTTTTTGCTTGCTTTGTGACCCCTTGACATCCATCTATTTATATTGTTCTTATTATTATAAGTAGTATTATTATTAGTAGTAGTAGTGATAGTTTTCCTTTTTTTCCCTTTACTTTTTGGGGGTTCACTACAGGTTGTTTACTAGAGAAGTGAGGGCATTTGTGGCTTATAGGAATATTTTCAGTGGGATGTTTCTTCCCCGTGAAATATTTTCAGCTTTGTAGGGTCAGTGCTGTTGTCTACACCTTCTGTTATTTACTTCACATGATTTTGCCTCTGACAATATGTTCTGTTAAAAAAATCACTTCCGGTTATAACAGCAGCTCCCAATGCAATCTTGTAACTCTTGTCTGTGATGCTCTCACAGGTCCATCCCTCCCTTTGTTCTCTACACACAGCACCACAACATTATGTATGGTTCTCAGTGAGAGGGGTGACATGGGGTGGGCAGTGTAGGAGGTGGCGGATGGGAGTGTTAGGCAGTAAGGAGGAGCTTTGCAGGGAGGCAGCTCGTGGGTGAGTAGAAAAGGTTGACATGAGGTCTGATTTCATTTGGAGTAGTTTTAGTTAAAGGATTAGTTAATATTGCCGTTTTTCAGAGGGCATTTTGAGGTAAGGATGAGATACAGGAGAAAGGGCATTGCTTTCTTATTGAGGTAAGCTATGTGATTGTGAGAATTTGAAGATGGGACAGACAATAAGCTAGGCAAGGTATGGCAGTATGAAAGGCTTAGGAAGGGGAGACTCCAGGAGCTATGTTACACAAGCAGGAATGGCTGCGGGAGCTCTATGGGAGGGATTTTAAAACTTGGCAGGAAGAGTCTATGTATTTGGAAAAACAATAAAGAAATATCTGAATGATATTGTCTCAGGGTTTTGAACTGAAGAATTAGATAGGGAGGTGAAACAAGGGAAAGGATCTAGAGAACTGTTAAATGAGAGTGAGTAAATCACAAATATAATGGCCTAATACACATGGGAAACCATAAAGACCATAACATAACACCACATTACTAAAAACCAAGAAACATACAAAATTGAAACCTATAAGATGGCTGCTTGGGGCCCAGCAGGACGGCTCAGTGGTCTAAAGCACCTGCTTAGGAAAGCTTAGGTGGCTGCAGGGACCACGGTTCGATCCCCAGCACCACATGTTGTGCCAGCCCTGCCCTCAGGGCAGGCTGAGCCGGCCATAAAAGTAAATAAATAAACAAACAAAAGTTCTGAAACAAGAAAAAACAATAAAAAATTCTCTAAAAAAAAAAAAAAAAAAAAGATGGCTGCTTGGAGCACAGAATAAATACTCCAATGAAGGGCTGTTCTGATAGCTCAGCAGACTAACTAAAGCTCCTGCTTAGGCAGAGGGCAGTAGTCAGTGTTTGATCCCCAGCCCCTACCCGGGCCATGCTGAGAAAGTGATTGAGCCTGGGCATGGTGGCATGCACCTATAATCCCAGCACTTGGGAGGCTGACAACAGGAGGATCGCTATGAGTCCAATCTACGTAGCAAGACCCTGTAGGCCCTGTACTACATACATTAAAAAAAAAAGGAAAAAAAGAAGGTCCCCCAAGACCTTGTGCGTGTGACTCCCGAGTAGCCTCTCTGCCTGAGAGCCTGAGTGCTCACACTCCGGTCGCTTCTCATCTCTCCACTGCAGTTCAGACTTCTTTCTCCCAGGTTGCAGGCAGCATTTGGAACCCATTTATGTTTTTAAAAATTATTTTGTTGTTACATTTAAGATATACATAATGGTTATATTACTCATAGGGAATTTATGACTGTATGCAATATACTGCAGTTCTTTCTCCTCCAATTCCCTCATCATCCTTTAACCTCTCTGCTTGTCCTTATTTGAAAAGGCATTTTCTTTTTTTTCTATTCTTCATTGCTTTTCCCTTCTTTCCTTTCCATCTCCCTTCACCCTTGTTCCTACTCCCACTTGAACATTTTCTTATTTTCCAATATTTAATACATATTTTGCTCCTTATTTACTCTTTTGCCTTCTCATATCAGAGAAAAGATATTTAAATGTGTGTCTGATTTATTTTATTTGGGAGCATGGATTCAAGGTGCATCCATTAACCTAGAAATAGCTCAAGTTAATCCTCTTTATGGCAGAATAGTACTCTATTATACTAAAAAAACCCACATCTTTATTCACTCATCTATTGATGGGTACTTAAGCTATTTCCCACATTTAACTGATACACACACACACACACACACACACACACACACATATATATATCTTTGTTATTATATGACACTGTTAATTCTTTCAGGAAGGTTCCAAGAAGGGGAATAAATGGATCAAAAGAAACCTTCATTAGCCGGGTGTGGTGGCGCACGCCTGTAATCCCAGCACTCGGGAGGCTGAGGCAGGAGGATCAATGTGAGTTCGAGACCAGCCTGGGCTACAAAAGTGAGCTTAAGGCCAGCCTGAACTGCATAGTGAGACCCTGTCTCAAAAAGCGAAAAAAAAAAAAAAAAAAGAAACCTTCAGTTTTAAGTTTTTGAGGAATCTCTGCACTGACTTCACCATGTGTCTTAGTTACTTTTCACTCATTGCTGGGATGAACACCTGGCATTCAAAATAAGGGAAGGAAAGGTTTATTTAGCTCACGGTTACTGGAGATTCCAGTTCATACTCAACTGGCACCAAGGCAGGGTGGATCATGGCAGAAAACAACCTTTCATGGTGATAGGCAAGAGCAAGAGAGCAGGGAGAGGTTGCAGCAGCTCAAGCAGCTAACTTCTCTTCCTTTACATTGAAATGCAGATCACCTGCCCCAGCCGAGGTGCAATACCCACACCCACAATAATCAATTATAAATTCCAGAAGCCACCAAATGACTGCATGAGGCTTTGAGGGGACACCTATACATAAACCATAACACCATGGTTTCATCATGGCTCCACTGCATTCAGCAGCAGAGAAAGGCTTCTTTTGCACCCAGCCCCACTAGCATTTGTTGTTGGTTGATTTCTTGATAATAGCCACTCTTTCTATAGTCTTTGTCTACAGCTATATCTTCACGAGTTCTACCTATTCTGTCTACCAGCAGATTCAGTGTTTCTGTTTTAATATTTACATCTTTGGTCTGCTTTGATTTTAGGTTAGTGCAAGATGAAAGATATAGGTCTAGGTTTAATCTTTGGCATGTGGAATGCCAATTTTTCCACCACCATTTATTAAAGAGGCTATCCTTCTTCCATGAAGGCATTTGGTCCTTTTGTGAAAGATAAGGTGGTTGAGTTTGTTCAGAGTTTGTTTTGCATTTTATAGTCTATTCTGTTGATACCCTTATTCATTTTTTTGGCCAGTACCATGTTGTATTTATTACAGTAGCTTGATAGTATAATTTCAAGCAAGAGATTTGATACATCCTGCCTTTCCTTTGTTGCCCACAATTCCTTTCATTTTTCTAGGCCTCAACCAGTTCCAAATAAATTTTAGGATTGTTTTTCTCTAATCCTGTAAGATTTGCTATTGGTATATTGACTGGGACTTCATTAAGTCTGTGTAACAGGTTTGGAAGTCTGACTATTTTCACTGTTTTTTTCCTATTCAAAAACAAGAGATATCTTTACATTTTATATCCTCTTTAATCTTCTTCAGGGCACTGTAGCTTTCAGTGCAAAAGTCTTTTAATTCCTTTTTTTTGATTGATGCTTAAGCATTTAGTTTTTGATGTTCTTGTGAAAATTGTGCTTTTTCTAATTTTTCTCACAATGAGTTTGTTACTTATGCAGAAGAGTGCTATGTATTTCTGAGTGCTGACTTTGTTTCCAGCTATATAACCAAGTTTGGTTATGAATTTCATTGACTGATACTGGATTATTTCAAATTTTTGTATCTCCTCCATTCAGCTTTGGTAACTCATATATATTGGGGTTTTCTAGGAATCTCACTTTTGTATTTTTTTTCTCTTACTAGAATGTAGGTTCTTAAAGTAGGTATTTATGATGTAGATTTCTACAGAATTTTTTGTGATTTCACCTTTTTTATTCCTAATTGTATAGATTTGAATCTTTCCTTTTTTTTTTTAATGAATTTAGTACAGAGTCTACAGGGTCTAACTACGCAGAGTAGACTCATAGTGATCCTTCTGTTTTCAGCCTCTCAAGCTCTGGGATTACAGGCATGTACCACCTTGTCCAGTCTCAGTCACCATGTTAGTGTGCTCGGGGGTGGGGCTAGCACAGCATGGCAGGGATTGAACCCTCATCCCTGCGCCTGCCTAAACAGGTGCTTTATTCCCGTGAGCTATCTGGCTGGCCCTTCTTTCCTTTTTTTGATAAGTGTTTATGTCTATTTTATTTGATCTTTTAAAGAACAAACTCTTTGATTCATTGATTCTTTATGTGGTTTTCCTAGTCTCAGTTGTATTAATTTCTGCTCAAATTTTTATAATTTCCTCACTCATACATGCTTTGGATTCAATTTTTCTTTTATGAGTAGCTACAGATTTGATAATAGGTTGTTTCTTTTATGAGTAGCTAGAGATTTGATAATAGGTTGTTCATTTGAGGTTGGCCTGTTTTTCTGATGTGGAAAATCACTGCTATGAATTTCCCTTGTAAGATGGATTTCATTATATCTCAGCAGTTCCAGCGTACTGTATTGGCATTACTGTTGTAGAAACTATCTAATTTTTTCCTTAATTTCATCTGCGATCCATTAGCTTTTCAGTAGGATGTTATGTATTTTTTGTGTTTATGTAGTGGTTTTTTATGGTTACTTCTGTCATTGATTTCCAATTTTATAGCACTGTGTTCTAATCACATGCATGGGTTATTTAAGTTCTTTTGCATTTATTTATGTATATTCTATGGGTTAGTATGTGGTCTATTTTCAAGAAAGTTCCACATATAGCTCAATGTGTATTTTGATGTTGAGATGTAGAGCACTCTGTAGATACATACTAAATCTATTGGTTCGAAGATTTGACTGAATTCTGATACTTCTTTGTTGATATTTTTGTCTGGTTGATCTGTTTGTATTGAGGTCCCCGCATTACAGTTGTGTTAGTGCTTATTTGACTTTTTATGTCCATTATTATTGCTTTATACAGTTCTGTGTACTGTTAATTTCCCATCTTTACTCATAGTAACAAGGTTTATAAATGAGCCAGAAGGTTATATACAGTAAATATTCCTTCAGTTGAGTGATCATACTGTCATTAGAGAAAATTTAAAAGAGATGGTGAGAAAAATAGAGAAATAAAAGAAGAGAAAGAGATTAAAAGCAAGGTTAAAGGATAGATGATTACTCAATCTTTTGGAGACAGGAGGGAAAAAAAATGAAGAAACAAAGACTAGATCTAAATGAAACAAAATAAGTAAAAATAATGGTCTCCCATGAGAAAAAACAAGAAAATACAACAAACAGATTTCTCTGAGATTTTAAGCCTGAAGTCGTATCGTTTGTGGCTACAGCTCTGTGATAGTGTCCACTTCCAGGCATGTCTCTGTAGTTATTGGTAGATAAAGGAGGCAGACTGCTGGGAGTGGAGGCACACACATGTAGTCCTAGTACTTGGGAGCTGAGGCACGAGGACTGGTGCAAGTGTGAGACCAGCCTGGACTACAAAAGTGAGCTCAAGGCCAGCCTGAACTGCATAGCGAGACCCTGTCTCAAAAAAAAAAAAAAAAAGAAAAAAAGAAAAAAAGAAAGAGAGGAGGCAGACAAAGCTCAGAGCTCTACCGCATGATCTCGGCAGGCTTGCAGTAGGACTAGGGGTCTTGACTCAACTTCCCTGAAGTCAGGCTGAGCTTAGCCTCAGGCTGTAGTCTGTGATTCAAGTTGTTCGGCCCACAGCACTATGGGCATCTCTTGGTGGCTGATTTCAGCTTCTGACCACAGAAATCTCTAGGGCTGCATCTTAAGCAGACCCTGGGAGCCCTGAGGTGAAGCTCACCCAGTGCTGCTCCAACTCCCAGGTTCAACTCATCCCACCCCAAAATGCTTTCTCGTCAATTATCTTCTCCTGCATTGTTTGGACTCCAGGCACTCAGCAGCTGCTGGAGCCCACCGTACCCCCTGCTCTCCTTCAGACCTCCGCTGGGGCCTTTCTCCGTGGCCTCCAGGGTCCCTTGCCATTGGAGAACCTCCATAGGTTTGAACCCTCCTTGTCATACCACAGGCTGAGAGTTAGGGAGAATGCACAGTTTTCCAGCAAGTCTAGTCAGGGAGAAAGCACAGAAGGCCACCTCCTTCTGTGTTGATATCTGTCACTCCTCTTCTCTTCCTGTGGGCTCCAATTCCTCCTACAAAATTTTCCGGGGTCTTGGGGATCCATAGTTTTCCTTCTCTTCCTCAAGCTGCTCTGCTCAAGTTGCAGCCATTCTTGTAGAGTCTGATCCAGTTCGAGTTCTTAGCTCAGGAACTCTTGCTGTCCCTCTTGCTGTCCCTTTTGTTGTCTCTCTTGCTGGCAGTGGTGGTGGATTCATTAGATAGTTTTGCTAGCAGGACATTGTCCACTGGGTCAGAATTAGGACTTACGAAATCCAATCAGCTACTGTGCTCATAGGCTAATCCATTACAGTGGTACCTATTGGAGCTAGTTGAGAAATAATGTACCCTGAGACCCTGATTGTGGCCCCTTTAGACAAAAGAAGAAATCCACAGTGCTAGTGTAAGCATCTTAACAGATCAAGTAATCTCCCATAGTTGATGAGTAGTACACGCAATGGCTGAAGTGGCTGTGTCTCTTGTAATGGTGAAAAACAGCATTCAAAAATAATTTTATAGGATCAGTTCTTTAAAGCCTAGGAACTTGGGGACCAGGTAATGCCAGATGGGGAAGAGAAAAGGAAAAATAAAAAGCTTTTTTAAAAAATAATTATCTGTTCTATGGCAAGAGAAGGAAGAAATAGAAGGAGGTCAAAGGAACCTAGCAGTGGTGAGGATATGCATAGATTAAGAAGGGGCTAGAAGAAAACAGTGGGTACCGAATTACGAGTGAGAAATGGGAATGGCTAAGGATTCTATGACTGACAGAAGTATTAGAGAAAAAGTTACAGGGAAAATTGAAAGGGGGAGAAGAAAGAAAAGGCATCCTGACAGTGAACTGGCTCAGGAAAACACCGTCAAGTGAGGCAGTATGGAGACCCAGCAACATGGGAAAATTCCTTTTCCCTCCATACACTATGTTGAGAGAAAAAGGCGAGGAAAAGACAGGCACACACATAGGTGTGCTCAGAAAAGGAGGAAGGGTGAAATGGCACAATGAAGGTGAGGGAAGATACCCAGAAAGAGGAAAACAGCAAACAATAAAAAATTAAAGAATAAAAAGTGAAAAACAATATAAAATACAGAAAAATAAAAGTTTTCTGTTGTTTTGGACATGTGGCTATTTTCCTTAGCTTAGAGTTAAGGAACAGAGTGCAGGTCCGATGTCTCTTTGCACACAGTGGAAGTCTAAGGTGGCCATCTGCCTCCACAGTGCAGCTGGGTGTAGAGATCTGCCCACGCTGTGCCAGCTCAGGCTGAGCTAGGCCTCCGACCGCAGGAACCTGGTCTGTGCTCACCAACCCCTGCCTCTCAGAAGGACTCCTCCGACTCTGCTCTCTCATGGTGAACAGTCTCCAGGTGACTGTCTTTCTCTCATCCATTTTGGGAACTTGGTGGTGTGAAGCAGCCAAGGTTAAGTTCAAACAACCCTGGGCTCTGGAGAGAGCTCGCTGGCCCATGTACCTCCCTGGCAAGCACAAGGTCCTGAGTTTGATTCCTGGTATCAAAAAAAGGGGGGAAATACTAACAAACACTCAGCCCTTCCCTACCTGTAACTCGGTCTGTGACTATAGTGTGGGTCCTTGTACGAAGGTCACTCACTACGGTAGATAGCTAACTGGTGGGCAACTTGCTATACACAGCTGAATTGAAGTAGCATGGTGCTGGGTGCCGGAGGCCCACCTGAGGGCTGTTGCCAGCAGCATAGAGGCAGAACAGGAGAAGCTGCCCAAATGCTGGAGGGATGCTGTGTAGAGAAGCTGTTGGAGCTGTGGGAAGCTGCTGGTTCTCCTGGGCTGTCCTGCTGGAGGACCTTGTCATGCTGGCTTCCCAGTGAACTTTGGGTCCTCATCTTGCGCATCGCTTCCTGGCTCCAGAGGGGAAGATGGTGCACTGCTCAGCCTCATGGAGAAGCTTGTGACACTGGCTTTCCTGATGGGAACTTGGCTTTCCTCATGGCTGTAGGAGCGCAGGACCTCACTTTTGGGGCAGCTCTGGTGCTTACCTGGAGCGTTGCTTCCTAGCTCCGGTTTAGATTGCTCAGCCTGCCAGCACGGATCTTTTATCCTGCTGGCATAGACTTCCTAGTTTCCACCACTGACCTTTGGGCCTTTCCAGCACAGATCCATGAAGTGGGCCTGCATGGGACTTCGTGGTAGACTCTAGCTAGGCCTCCAGCTGGACTGGTGGGAGGAATTGCTCTGAGCTCTAGGCCCTCAGCTGGATCCATCCATATTTAGTGTGTGGATAGATTCCTTGCACTTGTAGGATGTTGTTCTTGGGTGATTCATGATAAAATACCATTACAAAGGTGTCCTGTGCTATGTCGTTCACCTTGCAAAACTCCCAAACCATGACCCTCACCAACAATTGATTGTGGAAGGCTGCACTCTTCTGGAAGCAGTGTCCCATGTTTTCTTTGCTGACTCTACTGCAGGTGATTCTTTCAGTCCTAATACAGTTCTCCAATTCTTTGTGAGCAAAAACATTATTAGCTTCAGTTTGTCTTCCTGATGGCAGCTGGCCAGCCTCTGTCAGGCGCTTATGGGATGATTTATTTCTTCTGTTACTAAATCCTATCATCCTCTCTGTCAGTTCCCTTTTGGTTCCCGGGTAACCTGCACTCACTTTGGTTCCTCTCTAGGCCATTGTTTTCCAGATTCTGGGCGCTTTGTCATGGAGAAGCTGAAAGGTATGCACTGCTCCCCCTCTTTGGGGCCTGAGCACTTTACTCTCAGTAGTACCCCAACCACAGGACAAGCTCTAAAGCTCCAAGATACTAAACCCCTAATTTCAAAGGCATTTTTCTTCCTTACACATAATACTTCTATGTAGTCTTTAAAATAATGACTCCCTACAATGTTTTAAAAGCCAAGAAATGTAGTGCATGGAATCACGATTATTTTGTAGTACTGAGAGTATATATGAGTTTCACTACTTTAAAGAAAATGTAATTTTTTTATGAAATGATTTTGTGTTCTATTTTATTTCATCTTTTCCAATCACCTGATCTTTCTGTGAAGCTGATGCTGCTAAAAATGATAACTTTGAGCTACGTGAATTTCTTGGTTTCTTCTCTGATATTTCTTGGTTTTATTTGCCTTTTTTTGTGCTCTACTGAGTAGGGGATTGCAGATTTCCCAGGTAAGTACTGTAGAAATGCAGGGCACAACTGTGGCCAGATAGTTTAGATTCATGACCTAGAAATCCTGTCAAAAGAGACAGAGACAGGTGACAGAGAGAGAGAGAGAGACAGATACAGAGACAGAGACAGAGAGAGACAGAGAGAGAGAGAGAGAAAGAGAGAGTCATCTCAAGAGTGGGAGTAAAACTCAGTTGTGGAGCACTTGCCTAGCATGTGTGAGGTCCTGAATTCAATGTCTTGCACTGAAAGAAAATTCTCTTTGAGCTCATTAGATATAGGATGATGGGACCAAGACAGAACACATATTCTAGGCAGAATTTGGGGGGCTGTTGTATATTTTAATTTAAATAAGCATCCTCGCTTATTGTATTGTTGTTTGAACTTAGTATTTTTAAAATGAAGAGCACCTGTACAGTGATAAAGAGAGACACAAGATAGAAATAGCGATTTTATACCTACAGGCTCTGCTGGGTAAAGGGCTCACACACTAAGGCCAAAGGTATAGGCAGTGACAGGGGAAAGTGGATGTCTTATCTCAAGCCCTTTATTAAGTCCAGGGCAGAAGCCAACAAGTATCCCCTGGAGAGTTTTAACTGGACGATTATATAAGGCATCAAGAGTCCTACAAGGTCTTGTGGGGACGGAGAGTTGGTCACTATGGTGTGAGGGTCAGTGGAGTCAGTCAGCAGGATGTGTCTGGCTGTCACCTAGGAGGAGGTGCTCACCAAGGAGCCCCTCAGTTGTATGAGGCGAACATCTGGGTTGACCACACTAAGGAATTGCAGGGGCATGGAACTGGAAATTTTATCAAGGGTCAATGGCTTCTGTAAGAAAAAGTCCAATTTACATTTCAAATGGTTGCTTAAGCAATTTATTTATTTATTATTATTTTTTTTTTTTGCTTAAGCGATTTAAATTACAAGAATTCACTGCATTCTTTCTCTTCCCTTTTCAATAACCATGAACAACTGTGCTCACATATACTCATGTGACTTAGTTTTGAAATTTTCTTACCATTCTACCTCTGAATTTTTTCTTATTTTCCACTTAGTCCTCTTACTAAATTGTGTCAAGTGTTCAATGTAAAACATAAATGCTATATAGGCATCTTTTAAGTTCCCTGTAGAATTAATCATCCTACATTTTGTCTTTACTCCTGTAGGTTTATAGAAGTATGTAATGTATATTATGTGTGTGTGTGTGTGTATGCACACATACTCGCACTTAGATATCACTTCCTACCTACCGGCTCATTCTAAATATGCACATTGATTTTTTTTTTTTCTTGTTTCAGAACTTTTGTTTGTTTATTTATTTATTTTTATGGCCGGCTCAGCCTGCCCTGAGGGCAGGGCAGGCGCAGCATGTGGTGCCAGGGATCGAACCGCGGTCCCTGCAGCTGCCTAAGCTTTCCTAAGCAGGCGCTTTAGACCACTGAGCCATCCTGCCGGGCCCCTAGATTTCTAAATATAGTACAAAAGTACAATAATTAAAGCATTATGATAGTCACATGAAAATAGACACATTAACCATGTAAATGTGTAAAGAACTCAGAAATACATTCACCAGGCCCAGTCAATTGACATTTTATAGAAAGGTCAAGAACACAGCAGAGACTAACAGTGATCTTGCTAACAAATAGTGTGAGAAAAACTAGATATCCACAGGTAAATACATATCGATGGACCCCTGACATCCTTCTGTTTATTTTTTTGTGTGTGACTTTTTTTTGTTGTTGTTGTTTTGGTACTGGGGATTGAACTCAGGACCTTGTGCTTGCCAGGCAGGTACTTAAGCCACTGAGCTATATCTCTGGTATCACCCCTGATACCTTCTGAAATATTTGGAAAGGGTTAAAGATTTAAATAAAAACTAGACATTAAAATGTTTAGAAAAACACACAGGCAGTACCGTATTGATGCATGTCATGACAGTGGCTTCTTGACTATGACCAAAGGAGCACATGCAAGACAAGATTTATAGAAAACTGAGCAACATTACACTAAATAGTTTCTGCTCAGCAAAGTCAATGATGTGCTGAAATAAAAGACAACCTCTAAAAAGGGAGAGAACGTCTGAAAGAAAACAAGATTTTTACCACAGTGAAAGGGCTCTGTAGGATACAAAGGTATACAAGTGGATGGAAGCCGCTGTGCATTTGTCCCATGGGATCCATAGAAGTCATTGAACCAAGAGTGAATTGAAATGTGACCCTCGGGCTTTGGGTGATGCTACTGCTGTGTCAGAGTGGCTCATCAGCTGGAACCTGGAGGTCAGGGCGGGAGTGGAGCAGTGGGCGAGGCGGTCCCTGCTGGGGTATTTCCTTCATCTGTGTTGCCTGTGGCTGTCAAGATAAGTAAGCAGAAGTTGTGGATTGTTCTGAACTTTTTGTGTTTTTAGAGCAGTTAAACTCTCATCACATCTAAGCAGAAAGCGCTAATATTTTACCCTTTTCCAGCTCCCATGGAGTAACAGGCTCAGAAATCTCAGTACTGGGGCCCGGCAGGATGGCTCAGTGGTCTAAAGCGCCTGCTTAAAAAAGCTTAGGTGGTTTCAGGGACCGCGGTTCTGTCCCCGGCACCACATGCTGCGCCAGCCCTGCCCTAAGGGCAGGCTGAGCCGGCCATAAAAATAAATAAATAAACAAAAGTTCTGAAACAAGAAAAAAAAAAAAGAAAGAAATCTCAGTACTAACATTGTTTAGACAAGATATCACATCTGCATCTTGTCCTCATGAATAACTACTTTAAAGATAACAATATGCAATATATTAATTATTGTAAACATCCTACTAACCTGTTTTTTTCTCAATTTTTTTATTGTTTAAATTTAACAATGGTTATATTACATATTTTCATCATCAGATCAGTTTAGATTAATACATATAGGTATATAAGATTGATCACACAATTAAACATTAACCTTTCTAAATCCACATTACTTTTTTTTTTCTTTTCCCCCTTCTTTTCTTTCATCATTCTAC
>PVJA010008036.1:0-14973 GCA_004027025.1 Myocastor coypus
CTTCCCTTCCCTTCCCTTCCCTTCCCTTCCTCTCTCTCTCTCTCTCTCTCTTTCTTTCTTTCTTTCTTTTCTTTCTTTCCTTCTCCCTTCCCTTCCTCTCTGTCTCTCTGTCTGTCTGTCTCTCTCTCTTTCTTTCTTTCTTTCTTTCTTTCTTTCCTTCTTTTTGTATTTTAGGGAAGGGTCTACAGGGTGTTCAGGACCTCAGTACTAGATCGGACTCGGAGTGATCTTCCTGTTTACAGCCTCCCAAGAGCTGGGATTATAGGCATGTGCCACCACGTCCAGGCTTAATTTCCATCTCAGCACATCCCAGGGGTGGGCCTGGCATGGTAGGCCTGGGGATTGAACCCCTGGCCCCTGCACCTGCTTACAGGCACTTTAATCCACTAAGCTATTTGGCCGACTCTAGGATCTTGTTTTTCAGTCTCTTTTTTCTATTGGCAACCTGGATAGTTCAAAATTAGCAAAATTTTTAATCTTTAAAATCATAATCACTATACTACATCTTTATATTATCATGCTGTCACAGTTATTGTCTTTGTTACTGGCACACAACACCTGATGCTCACAGTGGTAAAGATGGAGAGGTTTACTCTAGCTCACAGTTTGTAGAGATTCCTGTTGAGAGCTGACTGGTTCTGGGGCAGAACAGCATGGCAGAGGGGCATGGCTGAGGAGAAAGAGTCCTTGGCAGGGTTGCAGGGAGCAGGAAGGCCAAGGGCATGGGAGGCAGATCCTTCCAGGCCACACCCCTAGAAATTGAGCACGAGTATTCTTAACGTGTATAGTGTTTCCACATTATAGTTGTCAATATTTATTGAAACATGAAAAAACTAAACTGTAGGAGTTTTAGATGAAACAAATTACTACACCCCAGAGCGGCAGATTTCTCCTCTAGGACTATTTTGGCTTTAATTGGAACTACCAAAATTCTTTAGTAACTGCTACAGGAATGCCTTCGCCAGCCCAAATGCCTGCTGAAATGTTACAAAGTGCTTTGCTTTTTCAGATAGGGCCTTGGTAGCCTTGTAGCACAGGCTGGCCTTGAACGCACTGCTTGGCCCTGGCAGTGGTCCTCCTGCCTCAGACTATGAGAGCTGGTATTGCAGATGTTCACTATCAAGTCTGGCAGCATGTTAATTAATATTTCAATTTTTTTGAGACGGGAGGGCAAGTCATACTATTAGCCTCATTCTTTTTAAAAAGTTCACTTTATTGAGAAAAAAGATAAAATAGCAATGAAACGGTTTCAGAACAAGTTAGTAGGATTATTACAATTAATACCATGCATATTGTTGTCTTCATAGTAGTTACTGAGAGGAAAAGGTGCAGGCCTGGTATCTTGTCTAAAAGATATTACTACAGCCGGGCGTGGTGGCGTACGCCTGTAATCCCAGCACTTGGGAGGCGGAGGCAGGAGGATCGGTGCGAGTTCGAGACCAGCCTGGGCTACAAAAGTGAGCTCAAGGCCAGCCTCAACTGCATAGTGAGACCCTGTCTCAAAAAGACAAAAAAAAAAAAAAAGATATTACTACAAACTCAATGAGCTAAGACAAAGTGTCTGTCTGTCTGTCCGTCCATCCGTCCGTCCATCTATCTATCTATCTATCTATCTATCTATCTATCTATCTATCTATCTATCTACCTATCTATCTATCTGGATATGTGTCTTTTTATTCTTTTTAAAGTTTCTACTACTAGGAGAAAATATCATACCATGTCTTACAAGTGGGTTGTAAGTCAGATATACAGTATGAATCATAAAACAAAAAATATAGTTAAACAATATTCAGAAAATTAATTAAATGTTAATTAAAATTAAACTAAATATTTCAAAACAATATTTCAAAATTCAAATCAAACCATGCTTCTAACATAGAGGTCAGAATGTTGTATATCATATGTATGAACCTATAATCAATTCAGAGTACTCACATAGTGTTTGAATAGGTGAATATATACAAAGATATCAACTAAGAAAAAGTTTCCATGATAGTGAAGAATTACTAAGAATAAAACATTACAGAAATATTTGAATGGCAAATATATGACCAGAACTTCTAACAGACTGGGGACAGTATATTCCACCAAGTTCTAGAATATTATGTGCATGGACAGTGTACATGACTCTTACTGGTGGCCAGGTGTCACTTGAGGGACTGAGCTACTGCTATTTCCTTGATATCCACCCTGTAGACCCAGACAGAATCATGACCCATAGGGTGCAGGAGAAGTTCATTTGTAGACTATGCTGATGGACATATTCTGCTGCTGTATACAAAAGAACAGTTGAAAGATTGCTTTTTTATACCTCTTTTTTTTTCCCCTGTGTTTAATTGTTTGCCCTATTTGGTGGGTTCTTTCCATTCTATCGCTCTCTAGAATATTTTCTAGTAAACTGTGCAGGGTTGGCTTTGTCATCATGAAATTCTTCAGCTGCTCTTTGTCCTGGAAGTGTTTCGCTTCTCCATAGAACTTGAAAAAGAGTCTTGCAGGGTATAGCAGTCTGGGCTGGAATTTTTTTTCTTGCAAGACTTGAAGTACTTTGCTCTATTCTCTTTTTCACTTGATGGTTTATAAAGAGAAATCTGCTGTTATTCTAATGGGTGTTCCTTTAAATGTGATCTATTTCTTTTCTCTAGCATCTTTTAGTATACTGTTCCTATGCTGAATTTCTGGGATCTTGATTATTATATGTCTGGATGTGGTTTTAATTGGGTTGATGTTATTTGGAGTTTTATATGCTTCAGTTACTGAATGTCAAATTGTTTCCCCATATTTGGGGAGTATTCTGCTATTACTTCTGCCCATATTCTTTTGATATCATTTGTACAGACTTCTTTCCCACTGATACCTATTAGTCTTACATTTTTCATCTTTGCATCATCTTGCAGATGTTGAATTTTTTTTTTTTTGCATCCTAGTTGTTATTAAGAGATCTTTTCTTACCTCTTCACTAGCTGCAATGGTGTCTTTAAGGTCTGAAAGTCTATTTTCACTTTCATTGAAATGGTTTTGCCAGTTTGTGATTGAGGCTTTAACTTCCTGTATAGCACTTTGAACCTGCTTCACACATTGTATTACTTTCCTATATTGCTCATTCAAGGATTCTATCATTTTTCTGTTCTCTATTTTCTTTATCAGTGTCTTCTTTAGAAGCACTTGGTACTTCTTTTATTATAGGTATTAATTCTTTTTTTTTTACTTCAGAAATTATTTCTGATCTGATTTCCTCTATACCTTTCTGAAGTTGTTTCTTTACTTCAGATGCTACTATTTCACAGATTTCCAGTGTGTGATTTCCAATTTCTTCCATGCTATTGTCTGCTATATTTGTTCTGGGTGGGCTTGGGGCTTGAGAGCACATGTTGCTCCTCTTTGTCATTTTGTATAGCCCTGCCTTCTGACCTTTGGTATAGAGCTTTAGTAGTATTCTTACCTTAGCACCAGGTTCAGATCTACCAAGTTCAAAGTCATCCAGGTGGGTGTGGCTTGGGCCTGGCTTCTGAGCTCCACTTCCTCCTGTTGCCATCCTTGGAAGCAAATGTGCTATGCCACGCTGGCAGGATGTTCTGCTCCTGGATCAGCTGGGTGGGTCTTGTCTCTAGTCACTCTGCAGGGAGTTCTTCAGCAGTTTTCCACACTGAACACACTGGGCCTGGTTAGTGGGTCTAATGAGTTTCTGGCTGGCCCGGGAAAGTTTCATTCATGCTCTGGGCCTGGTTGCTGGGTTGAATGAGTTTCCAGAAGGCCCAGGGAGGTCTCACTCATACGGTGGGCCTGGGCTTGGTTGCTGGGTGAAAAGAGTTTCCAGCTGCCCAAGGGAGGCCTCACACATGTGCTGGGCCTGGTTTCCGGGTCGAATGACTATTAGCCTCATTGTGCAAGCATGGGAAAGCAGAGAGTTAGATCCTGTGTAGAAGCACCCAGCA
The DNA here is from genome assembly GCA_004027025.1 of Myocastor coypus. Classification (NCBI taxonomy): domain Eukaryota; kingdom Metazoa; phylum Chordata; class Mammalia; order Rodentia; family Myocastoridae; genus Myocastor; species Myocastor coypus. Next base: position 3,933 of record PVJA010008036.1, read on the forward strand.
GTTCAATAGGGCAAGTGAGAGTTTGAAGTGATTGTGTTTCCAGAGCTTTTCCCTGCTGTGAGGTGTGATGTCATCGCCCTGTATTCCCGCCTGACAGTTTTCCTTGGTGCCGTCTAGCTAGGATTCACAGACCCAGGGCACAGTCCTCTTGCTTCTTTTGCCCTCCTCTGGCCTCAGCACCCTAGCACAGCAGGTGCAACCAGGGAAAGAGTGTGCAAGGGCACACACTCGGGAAATCATGACAGAGAGGTGCTAGCAATACTCAACTGTGTGCACACAGGTACGGCAACAGTGGAGCCCTGGGACCAGAAGCGGCCTCAAGCTCATGGTTGTTGTAAAATTGAAAATGTTTTAGACTCTGCAGGAAGAAAGAGAGCCAGTGATCCTAGCCTCTTTAGCTGTCCAGCGGTTGCCAGTGGAGAGAGAGTGACGCTGCTCCCAGCCGGGCCTGCACTTGTGTTGCTTGCGGTCCTGCAGGCTATAGTCGCCCAATAAGAGTGGCTCGCATCACTTTGTTCCTTCTCCTCACTTAGGTTCTGAACGTGACATAGTCATATCCCACAAGCTCTCAGACCCCACAGGAGCATGCGCCAGTCACAGTGGCTTTAGGCCTTTGTTGCAGATAATCAGCTCTGTCTCTGCAGTGGTGGCTAGCCGGTATCCTCAGCAGCTGTTCCCGAGCTGGGCGTGGCTTAATGCCTAAGAGCACCACTCTAGACCCTGGAGGATGGTCCTTCCAGCCCTGCTTGGCTCTGTCTCTATGTCCTGTGCTCCTGGCTGTGGCGTGAATCACTTTGTTCTGGGCCTGACACTGTGATCCTCAAGTCCAGGCTCCTGTTTTGAAAGACATGCACATGTCTTTGGACTTCGATGGAGTTTTGCAAGGTGCAACCTTTCCAGGGTCCCGAAGTGTCTGATCTGAAGACAGTTTAAAGAGAAGCAAAATGAATCCATGTTGCGTTGTTTTCCAGCTTGCCATGAAATGCTCTGGAAGATGTGAGAACTGACCCCCCAAAGCCCAAGCTGCACCAGCTCCCGTCTTCACCTAGGGTGGGGCCCTTGACCCTCAGGATGCTCAGAGCAACAACGGCAACCACAGCGAGGTGTGGTGGCACACAGCTGTAGTCAGTGTTGGCATGAGGATCACCATGTGATTGAAGCCATCTTGAATGAGAGTGAGACTTTATCCCCGAAACCAAACAAGCTGGGCATGGTGGTGCATACCTGTAATCCCAGCACTCAGGAGGCTGAGGCAGGAGGATCACTGTGAGCTTGAGGCCAGCTTGGGCTCCATAAAGAGTTCAAGATCAGCATCAATTACATAGTGAGATCCTGTTAAAAAAATAAATAAATAAAACCAAAAAACCTGAAATAAGAAACTCCCTACTTATAAGGCAGGAGAATTGCTACAGTATGAGGCTAGCCTGAACTATAGAAGGGAAGCCTGTTTCAAACATCAAAAACAGCTTTTGGATCTACCACCAGTGGTGGAACTGCTGCCATGATGCAGATTTTCATGAAAACCCTTAACGGGAAAGACAGTCACCCTCGGGGCTGAACTCTTGGACACTATAGAAATGTAAAGGCCAAGATCCAGGATAAGGAAGGAATTCTTCCTGATCAGCAAAGGCTGATATGGGCTGGTCAGCAACTGGAAGATGGATGTACTTCGTCTAATTACAACACTCAAAAGGAGTCTGCCCTTCATCTTGTGAAACTCCATGGTGATGCCAACTGCTTCAACAAACCAGAGGACAAGTAATAATGGGTTAATAAAAACACTTGAGCTAAAAAAGATGAAAAACAAATAAAAAGCAGATAAAAGGTTAAAACAACAAATGTTCACTGATTTCCTTCCTCAGCATTGTTCAGCAGTCTGTCCTAGGGGTGGGGCTGGTGCAGCATGTGGTGCCGGGGATAGAACCGCAGTCTCTGTGGCTGCCGAAGCTTTCCTAAGCAGGTGCTTTAGACCACTGAACTATCTCACCAGCCCCACTTCTCTCTTTTTTTTGTACAGGGTCTCACTACTGACTCCGAGTGATCCTCCTGCTTTCTGTCGCCCAGGTGCTGGGGTTATAGGCACACACCACCATGCTCAGACGCCATTGCTGGCTCAACACGCTCAAGAGTGGGGCTGGTGTGGCTGGCAGGGCCAGGAACCAAACCTTGGCCCCTGTGCTTCCCTAAGCGAGTGCTTAGTCCACTGAGCTATACCGCCAGCCCTACTTGCTTTTTTTTTTTTTAAAGTTTTATTCATTTGGTATAGGGTCTCACTATATAGCTCAAATTCAAGATGATCCTCCTGTCTCTGCCTCCCCAGCACTGGGATTGGGGGTGTGCGCCACCACGCCCAGTCTCAGGGGCCGGCTCAGCACCAGGCTGGCTCAGTATGTAGTACCAGGGATTGAATGCGGGTCCTTGCACTTGCCAGGCAGGCGCTTTGCCTGCCAGGCTATTTCCCTGGCCTGAATAATCTGCTCTTACTTAGTTTCAAATTCTACTTTTGCAAGAAGATTCATGCATAACATCCACATTCTTTTTAAACAGAATTAAATATATTTTCAGGCATGTGCCACCACTCCTGGAATCTAAATACATTTTTTGACTTCTAGTATTTTCTATTTCAGTGGTTTCCTCAGAATCACTCCCATTGTAAGTCAAGGGACGTCTACACTAGACAAGGGATTCAAACACAGGTACAGCTGTGTATTTTTCTCCTAGGCCACTGCGTCTGTCCTTATTCTCCAAATGTGTGTGCCTCGGTCACTTTTTGAAGGTGTATTATCACTGTCTGACTGAGAGGCTTATTTATGAAAGAATTAGGATACTTTCCCTTCTCTAATTTTTCTCTAATTTCCAGGACTGTGGCCTCGACTTTTTTTTCTTTCCCAGATAGGGTCTTGCTATGTTGCCCAGGCTGGCCTCGAGCTGCCAATGATCCTCCTGCCTCAGCCTCCCTTGTCCTGAGAGTACAGGCGAGCGCTGACCCTCTGGACTCACGGTCCTGTGTAGAGGGAACCCCGAAGCCTGGATGGCTTTGGAACTGAGGCAGGGTGTCTCCAGTGTCTGGCTCTGGGTTTCACGTCTCCTTTGCCTTACATATGGTTTTTCTCACCAACAAAAGCTATGTTTCAAGATCATCCCGTCTGCTGCGGTCTGATTTGCGCTTCCTCCCGCCAAGCCCTAGATATTACTCAAATCTCCATCCAAGCTTCTCCCCTCGACCACATCCTACCCCTGCCACAGACTGATTCAGATACTCCAGTCGGACGTGGTCTGGGCCCTGGATGTTCCCATCACAGTGCCAATCAAAAACTTCTCTTTCTTTCTTTCTTTCTTTCTTTCTTTCTTTCTTTCTTTCTTTCTTTCTTTCTTTCTTTCTTTCTCTCTGTCTCTCTCTGTCTCTCTCTCTCTCTCTCTCTCTCTCTCTCTCTCTCTCTCTTTCCTTCCTTCCTTCCTTCTTTTTCTTTGTTGATGGTCCTGTTGTGTGGACCAGGCTGGCCTTAACCTTAACTCAGCTTCCAGACTGCTGTGCCAATCACAGGTGCTGCCACACCTGGTTATTTTCCTCAGTTGCAGACAGCTGTTCAGGATAGGGATGGGCCAAAGGCCCTTGCACCCCATGTCCCTTCTCTAAGGGGCTTCATCTGGCTCCACCCTGTGCCCCATGGCTCTGTCACCCCAGAGTGTCTGTGTGGGTGGCTCCTGCATGAGCTTCCTTCCAGCTTGGTCTGGCCTGGGTCTTCTAGTGTCCCACAGACCTGTGGACGTCTTTTGGCAGGGACAGCTCTGGGCTAGACTTCTGTGGCTCAGGGACAGAACCCAGCCCACTAGCAACGGCAAGAGGGGGCACTCTGTGTGAAGCATAGAGAGCCAGCGAGGACCCAAAGGCAGCAAGCAGAATGCAGCCGAGTGGCATAGGTGACAGCTGTGTCACTCGCGTTCCTCCAAAAGGCAGCAAGCAGAATGCAACCGAGTGGCATAGGTGACAGCTGTGTCACTCGCGTTCCTCCAAGTCTCTCCTCCCAGCTTGGCCCAGATCCCTCCTGTTGGCAGCAGAGTGCTCAGCTGTGTGCTTGCATGGACTCTCTGCCCTGTCCCGTGGTGGTGGTGACCTTGGTCACTTGTCTGCAGAGTCCTTTGCACAGAAAACCATCCAGCTCCAGCTGGAGGAAACTTCGTCACGGCTGGGGTGGGGGTGGATGGACCTTGGACCATCTCCTTTCACACTCTCAGCCTGTTGGTTGGTGCCACCCACACTCAGGGTGGGGCTTCCCATTCCTTTGCTAGAACTATGCTAAGCTACCTAGGGACAAACCCAATGTCACACACCCAAGCCACACTATAAATGCCTGAGGCTTCAGGGACATCGAGCACAAAGCCAACAGCTAAAACTATACCAAAAGCTAAAGCTTTCACATTTTTCTCTAAGATGTGAAATGAGACAAGAACAAAGACTTTCTCCACTGTCATGCAACAAAGTATCAGAAACCCTAGCCAGAAGAATCAGGCAAGAGAGAGACTGTACATCAGAGAGGAGGAGGCAAACTCACTCAGGCAGATGCCACTATCTTCCATACAGAAAGCCTCAAAGGCTGTACCCAAAATGTAGTACAACTGTTAGGTGAATTTAGCAGAGCTACAGTGTACAAAACTAGCATAACAGGTGGCCGAGGAGATAGCTCAGTAGAATAAGTGCTTGCCTGGCAAGCATAACAGGTCTGGTATGCTACTATCTACCCATGGTCAGTTAACTGAAAAGAGGGGCCAGTGAGATAGCTCAGTGGACTCAGCGCCTGCTTTGGCAAGCACAAGGACCAGGATTTGACGTGGCATAGGCCCCATCCCCTGGGGCATGCTGAGCCCGCCACAGAGTCTGGGTGAGGTGGTGCATGCCTGTAATCCCAGTAATAGGGAGGCTGAAAAGAAGAGGATCACTGTGACTCTGATCTGCGTAGTGAGACCCTGTACCAAATACACAAGTGGAAAAAAAAAAAAGTTAACCAAAAAGAAATTAAGAGAGGCTGAGGCAGGAGGATCAGTGCAAGTTCGAGACCAGCCTGGGCTAACAAAAGTGAGCTCAAGGCCAACCTGAAACTGCGTAGCGAGACCCTGTCTCAAAACAGACAAAAAAAACAGTCTTTTTAAAAATATAATAACAGTGTGAATATCTAGGATAAACTCTTCTTCCTGTCAAGGACATCAAGAATTCTGTTCTGGAAAAAAACTGACTAAGACAAAGGTGCCTCTGGTACCCTCTTAGAATAGAGCTTGCAAATTGGGAAACTAAGGTCCAGTCAGTTCCACAGGTCTGTTTATTTAATTTCCATGATGTATTAAAAAATATAGACTAGCCAGGGGTGCTGATGGTGCACGCCTGCAATTCCAGCACTCGGGAGGCTGAGGCAGGAGGAGCACTGTGAGTCTGAGGCTAGCCTGGGCTACACAGTGAGATCCTGGCTCAAACAAAATAAAATAGCAACTCAGTTGTTAATGTATAAAAATTGAAATAAGTATCTCAATTTTTTAAAAAAATCTTTTTGAGATAAGGTCTTGCTATGAAGTTCAGGCTGGTCTTAAGCTCACTTGGTAGCCCAGAGTGGACTTGAACTCACAATGATTCTCCTGAGTGCTGGGATTATAGGTATACATTGCCTTGCCTGGCTGAAATAAATATCTAAATTTTCAACATTTATTTAAAAACCCAGGATGGATTTCCAGCTACAGAAATGTGATCATCAAATTCTCTTTGTAAGATCTAAGTACATAACATATGTCTTACTTATGGAAGTAAATTTATAGTTTTAAATGTTTGTTTTAGCAAATTATAAGGAACCTACTGACCTAAGCCAAATAAAACTATTAGAACTTAGGCTGGGGAGGTAGCAGGATAGGGAAGATAGGTTTATGGTCTAAGCACCTGTCTGGCCAGTGCAAGGATCCGGGTTCAATCCCCATTATGGGGCTGGCCACTGAAACCAAGTGTGGTGGCACAGGCCTATAATCCCAGTGCTGGGGAGGCTGCAACAAAAGGATCACTATGAATCTGAGCTGTGTAGCAAGATCCTGTACCAAATAAATACATAAATTTTTAAAACAGACTAGTGCATGAAACGCAGAGCTAGATTGGTGAGATGAGCTTTAGGTGGCTTAGATTCAATAGCCTCCAACATTACAAGCTTCACTGGTGGCCCACTGCAATTGAAGAACATTTGACTGTGTATGTATCTGCTTTCTCTTAATCCAAAGAGAAGTATATTCTTTTCCTTTTTTTTTTCTAAGCAACATCAATAGGGAGGTGGGTCATGCCCACACACTGTACTCTGTAGAACGATTGTGAGGACAATATGCAATATGTCAACCTTCAAAGAAAAGAAAGGGGAAAAGAAAAAAAAAGGTAATGTTGATTTAGAAGGGTTAATGTTTAATTGTTTGATCAATCTTATATACCTATATGTATTAATCTAAACTGATCTGATGATGAAAATATGTAATATAACCATTGTTAAATTTAAACAATAAAAATATGAAATTAAAAAAAGACTAGTGCAACTATTAAATAGTTTTGGCAAGGCCACTGAATACAAGATAAATATATAAAAACCTAATTGTATTGTATATATTAGCAATGAACACATCGAATATGAAATTAAAAAAATTAATTCCAAGTCAGGTGTTGCATTGCACACTCAGGGGCCCAGCACTTCAGCTGAGGTAGAAGGATCCCCGGGCTACAAAGCGAGGTCAGGGCAGCCTGGACTATATGAGGATATCTTGTTTCAGAAAACAAAAACAAAAACAAAACTCCTTACAAATAAGTAAGTAAACAAACAAACAAACAAATAAATAAAATGGAATAGGACAGAACTGGGGTGGCAAGGATGTGTATAATCCCCCAAATGAAGTCCTAGCAGCTCCCTCTAGACAGGGAAGATGTTTCCCATTTTGCTCCATTTCCTATCACGCCCATCATATATGACAGACATTTCCATGTGTAGTGTGCATGTGGGGAGGGGGACAGGGCCTGACTATGCAGTCTCAGGTAGCCTTCAGTTTACTATGTAGCCAAGGCTAGCCTCTGATTTATAGATCTTCCTGCAGCCTCCCAGGCACTGGGACTACAGGTGCTGCGATTACAGGTGCATGCTACCAAAATCATTCTATTAATGAAGAGCCAGAGGCTCAGAGACTCTTTGCGCTGTGTGCCGGGTCATGGTTAGGCACAGCTGTCCTCCTGCAGAGGTGACTGTGCTTACACACAAGAGCGAATTACAATGCTACACCAAATATTAAAAATGAACTAATGCCATGGCAAAGCCTGTTTGGCCCCTGGGCCTCTGAGGATTGAATAACTCCGTGGTTTTTCTCTTTTAGACTAGGCTGTCAGGGTGGATAGTGCTGGAGAAATCGAGCAGCTGCTGAAGTCATCACCATCCGGCCTCTTGCATCTCCGTGGAGCTGGAAGCTGTTCTCAGCTGAGCCTGCAGGGTCCAGACATTGCCAGACTGGTTTTGTTTGGTCTTTTGTCCTCATCCACCATGTCCAACCAGGGAGAAACGCTGACATCACTCAGGGAGGTATAGTGAACCTTAACAGCATCCTTGCCTCTGTGTCAAGTCCCCTGCCTGTCCCAGAGAACGAGGGAGAAACAGTCACTCTTGGCCAGCTCCGGGCCTGGCCGCCAGGTCCTTTCCTGTAACCGTTTGCACACACAAGACCAGACCATAGCACTGTCACAAGGTCCGTATTGTCCACAGCTAAACGTTGCAACTGGGTCCTGCCTTGGTGTTTGTTCCTCTGCATTTAGAATTTTAACTGGCTTTTCATAAGGACCTATGAAGCACAAAGGGCGCAGGGGTAGTGTGCAAAGAAGACAGAAGCCACATCCTGGTGGCTGTCTGAGACTCCGCCTTGCAGATGTGTTCCATTTTACTTGGCCCTTGAAGCATTGGAAGGAGTTGCTTTTCTGAATTTAGTGGACACCGTTTTGCAATCTGCAAAATCAGTTACATTTCTGCTCCTTTAGAAAAGTCTGTCGACCCTTAGCATATAGTCTTGCTGAGGAAATAAATGCTGCACTCTTAGTAGCATAGCAGCTGGGACTGCACCAAGCTGCCTCAGGGATTTATTATTCCTTCTGGCCCCTAGATGTTTGATCTGTGACCCTGGAGGCTGCACTGCTTTGCCAATGGGTAAAGTCTTGCTGGGTGTGGTTGTACGTGTCTAGAATTCCACCACTTGGGGGCTGAGGCAGGGACTGCTGAGAGTTCCAGACTTGCCTGGACTATGCAGGGAGTTCTTGCCTCAAAAACATAAAAGCCCACATGGGTGCTGTTTAATTTGTCTCATTGCATTGCACACGATACACGTATTTGGCTCCTTCTATCAGGTTTGAAGCCACTTTTGAGTTGTTTCAGGAGTCCTGACACCGGACCAACCCAGGCGAAGAAAAATCTGTGCTTGAATCTGCGGAAAAAGGCAAAGGAAACTCGGCTCTGCTTTGGGATGAAGCCTGCGGGCCAGCCTTCTGTGAGATGGCTGTAAGCTGGGTCACAGCCCAGAAACAAGCTCGGAGCGACTGCACCCCCCACACCGCCCTCTGTGGCCACCGCAAGGGGTTTACCTGTGTCCTGCCTAGCCCTCAGACTGGTAGGAAAGATGTTGCTACCGGCCAGAAGGTCGACCGACCCCTGCCGAGCAGGTGACCTAATGGGAACAGAGGCGCGGACCGAGCCTCAGGCCCCGCAGGGGCCAGCGGCTCCCTCTAGCGCAGCTGGTGGTGCGCACGCGGCCGCGCCTCACCGCGGACAGGACTGGCACTGGCGCTCCTGCTCCCCTGAGCGCCCGGGGGCCACCGCGCCCGCGACCCCGCCCTCGTGAGTCCGGGCTGTGCGCCCGCGGCGGGGGCTGCAGGGCTGCAACGGGGGCGCCTGGAGCCCAGCCTTAGTCGCGCGCCAGCTGCGCCCCTCGGCGACCCTGGGCGGCGCGCCCGCCCCGCCCCCGCCCTGGCCCCGCCCATCCCGGCCACCGGCCCCGCCCACCCGCGCCCGAAATAGCGGGCGGCCGACAGGAAGGCGCGGGCGGGTGGCCTTAAAGGTGCAGCGGGCGGCGGGGCGCGCGGGCATGGAGCGGCGAGACGGCGGCGACACGGGGCGCGCAGGACCGCCCGGGGATCCACAGGCGGCCGCGGCGCTGCTGGCGCCCCTGGAGCTGGGCGAGGAGCCGCTGGAGAAGGCGCGCGCACGGCCGGTCAAGGACCCCAACACCTACAAAGTACTGTCTCTGGTAGGTCCTGGAGGCGGGCTCTCTGCTGCGCGTTGACCCACGCTGCTGCAGCCAAGTGTAGGAAGGGTTCATTAGGATCCCAGCAAGCGGGAGGCTGAGACGGGAGGGTCATTGTAAGTTGGAGGTCAGTCTGGGTTACATAGGGAGCTCAAAGCCAGCCTGCACTGCATGGTGAGACTGTCCCAGGAAAATACAAGCAAGCAAGGAAAAAAAAAAAATCATCTTTAAAAATGCTTAAAATGCTTTCTCCCATTTCTGGAGCATACAGGGGGAGAAAAATGACCCACCTGAAAGTGGATTCGTAATAGCTGTATCTTGGAAGCATCCTATGTGCCGCCAAGAGATGAATGGGTACAGGAAGTGTGATTATGCACAATGGAGTACTACTCTGCTATAAAGAAGGATAAACTTGAGTCATCTGTAGGAAGATGGATGCACCTTGAGACCATAATGTTAAGCGAACTAAATCATACACACACTGCAATATCATGTGGTTTATATGGGAAACCCAAAGTGTTAATAGTTTAAAGAGCCAAAGAAAAGATAAGTAATTGGAAACAGGGAGATAGAGTTTTTGCAGACGGGAAGGGGGGCCAAGAGTTGGGGAGGACAAGAAAAGAAATGGAGATACCTCTACAGCTGGAGGAACACTATCATTATATCCTGGCACTAATAAAAATAAAGTCTGAAGGAAAATCTTTCAAAGCTAAAACAAGAAAATCTGGTGGTCAGGCTCCGAAAGGGACAGTGACGTTGGAACCCAGGTGGCAGTGGTCTAGGTGTGCTGTGGTATGGATGACCCAGACAGGTTGATTGCAGTGGAAAATGATTTCATAGCGTCTTTCGGTTTTTCAGGACCGTTAGCAAACACCGGCTCGGCTGGCTGTGGTGTGGCATTTCCTCACAGCTGCTCAGAAATTCCATGGCTGGTGGTGGCCTGCAGAGCGTCTGTGATTCTTCACCCACTCAGGCGTCGCAGTGCACTGCTGAGCTCCCTGCTGGCCCAGCCGCCCTGCCAGGCTCAGAGTCGGGGGGGGGGGGGGTCTTCCTGCACCTCTGCTGTGGGCAAGGCTGGCGACTACAGACCTAGTTTCCTCGCTTTTGTTAGTTCCTGGGACCTTGCAACCCCTCCCAACTGTTTCTTCCCTCTGTGATAGGCGGAGGAAGATGAGCAGGACTGCGTGCTCCAGCACCGGGGTGGGCAAGACGTCCACCACAGAAGAGGCTGTGCTTCCAGGGCTGTGGCCCTGGGGTGTACCCCGAACTACTTTGCATGTGTAGAGCAGCACGCTGCTGTGGTGGAAAGCACCTCCTGAATCTGCGGTCTCTCACCTGCGATCCTTTCCTTCCCACTGTATTTAGGATTTCTTGGAGACTGGCAAGGCTTTGACGAGCCAGAATTCCCAGACTTGAGGGATGGTGTCATATCCTTAGTGCTTAAAAATAAGCCTAAGTTTCAAAGTTGAAATGTCCCAAGCTACATGAGGTGGCATCTCGGGATGTATTTTTGTATCCTATGTCACTGTTGTAGAGCAAGTTTACTTAGCTTGAGTCTAGTAAGTTTTTCTTTCCCTTTCTTCCTTTCCATCTTGTTTGTGACACCAGGGATTGAACCCAGGACCTTCCGGTTAAGCTACACCATCATCCTTTTATTTTTTATTTTGAAACAGTTTCACCACCAAACTATTCAGTTGCCTTGGTTCAGCTTGGATTTGGCTTCCTCTCTCTCTCTCTCTCTCTCTCTCTCTCTCTCTCT